>JBBMOL010002639.1:0-22444 GCA_037954665.1 Laguncularia racemosa
GGCACCATCAACACTTTCAGAACTCGATTTGGATGATGATCCAAATCACTCGTATTTTTTGTCATTTCTTTTCATCTAATAAGTATTTGAGAAATAATCTTACAGGTACAATAATAATTCTCCATGGATGCCAATATGTCCTACACTAGTTGATGGACACGGGACATCTTCAGATTTACAATCAAAGATCCGCGGCGATTGTTTCCATTCCAAAGCATTGGTTCATGAAGACTTATGATATTTTGTACTTTGTAATTGTTTTATGAACTATTTTATGTTGTATTTTCTTTTGGGACACTTTAATTTTATTGTAATTTTCGTTTAGGACTAGTCACCTTAAAAGTGGTAAACTTATAATTTTGACCATTTTCTAACCCTAGGAGTAGCAAGTATAAATACTTGCTTACAATAGGGTTTGAGGAGGCCATTTTTGTAGATTAAACACTTCACTTTAACGTGAGAGGACTTAGGGTTTCCTAATTCCAAATTCTCTTATCAATTTCAATTTCCAAGAGTTGAAATTGTGGCGAATGCAACAATTGGAAATTGTGAGTCATATTAATTTCTTTCATTATTGTTTCTCATTTCATCTCTAATGAGTCATATCTAGGGTTGATTTGGAGTTTCTTAGACATATTTGTGATCGCAATTCGTAAACAATTATCTTGTTTAAGATTGATTGTTCTTTAGTACTTGAAATCAATATCATTTTATTGTTGGCATGCATTGGAATTGAAGGGGAAGTTGATATCACAGTTTTGATCCATCCTTTTTGGTTTGATTCATGTGGAATTCAATTATTCTTGTTATTATATGGTGAAGATTACATATATAGATTGCAATTGCATCATTTGATCTTTGGTTTTCCATCAAATTTTCCAAAGGAGTTCACGTGAATTGCCATCTAATTGGACCGGTTTGTAATTGAGTTGTGATTTGTTTTCTTTGAGTCATTTGATTGTGCTTAGACTTGGTTTTGAGCACATCACTTATGTTTGGGACAAGAAGTGCTTAAGGCTAGGATTCAAGGCACGTGTTTACTTTGTTTGTTGTATATGATTGATAGGTAGCTATACAATGAGTTGTATGTGAAATAATGAAATGTTAAGGTGTTATGTGAATTAAGTGGTATCATGAAGTAACATCGTGTTATATGAATTGAATGAAACATGTTTCTTGTGCTTGGTTTAGCCTAAGAGCCCACAGTGGCAGATCCTTAAGAGGTACCTCGATGATTGGTATACCGCGCTGTCCCTAGTGGAGTCGTGTATCAAAATGATATGAGGTAGATTACGGTTAGACAGGGCCCACAGTGGCAATTCCCATTATGGTTAAACGGGGTCCGTAGAAGCAGTTCCCACTTAGACAAAACTTGTGTGTACCGGGGTCATGAGTACCCCTATGTATTTTTAATTCATTTTGATGTTAATGTGTGGACTGAAATGTGAATGTGTTGAGAATAAATGTTGCACATATGCATGTGATAATAATGTGGTATGTCATGCACATGTGGATATGGTACTCACATATTAAGCTTAGGCTCAACCCCTTTCCTATTTTTTTTTTAGTTGCAAGTGAAAATTGAGAACAACTAAAGTATGATGAGAACAGAAACTTAGTGGGACATTACATGGATGAGATAGGAAGAGAACACTATTATTATGTGGAAGAAGAGTGATAAGAATTCAGAATATTTGTAAATTGATGTTTTATTATTAAATTGAAGTTATGGAGATAAATTATAGCTTGAGATTTTGTTATTATTAAAATAATGAAATTTAGAATGACCCATCTGTGAGTCATTCATTTAATTATAGTCATAGTAATATGATGGATAATGTGTATGACCAGGTTTTGAAGTATGATGGAGTTTTATAGCCTTAGCGTGTTGTTTGGTAGTAGTGACACGTGGCGAGCTATGATGCTCTGGATTTTGGGACATTACTACTTAAGTGGTATTAGAACATAAGTTGATGATCCCTAGATTCTTAGATTTTGATCAAAAGAAAATAAGTAAGTAGTATCAAAATACTAGGTTTTGATGATTCTTAGAATTTAAGATGTGATCAAACAGAGATTTAGTTGATGACTTCTGGAATTAAGTTAAGATCTAAAAGGTGCAGGATTCAATCAATAGAAGATAAGTTGAAATCTTTAGGAGACTAATTAAATGATCGATAGATCCATAAGAATGAAGAGAGTAGGTAAATTTTGGGATAACTATTATGTTATGGTAATCTAAATATTTTATGTGATTGTATTTTGTTGAATATTTCCTATTTAATTACGTATAGGTATATATATATGTTTGAGCTTGAGTATACATAATTATGTACCATCACTGACTCCCCATATAAATTTTAACTATGGAATCATTCTGCTGTCTCAATTTACACAGAATGCCTTCAAGAAGAAATATCATGCGAGGTTCATCTAGTGCTGGATAGGAACCTTCAAAAACCACCTCAATAGGAAACCTTAGAGCAAGATAATGTCATAACTACTCAGTTGCTAGAGACTATAAATGTTCTAGTGGGAATGTTGACACAACAACAACAATAGACTATGAGACTTATTAGGCCTGTAGAGGAACCTTGTGGTCTGGACAAATTTGTAAGATTGGCTGAGGAGTTCCACCCAATGTTTGATGATCTAATAGAGGTTGAATATTAGATTACTGAGACTGAAAGGACCTTTGAAGCCTTCATGGTCCCTAAAGATAGAAAAGTGAGATATGCTACTTATATGCTGAAGTGAGTAGCTGTAGATTAGTGGACTAATATATGTAGATTAGTAGGAGCTCCTAACCAATGGCAGAGGTTTAAGGAAGCCTTTTATGATACTTCCCTAGCAGCATTAAAGAAAAAATGGAGGCGAAATATTATAACTGCCAATAGGGCAATAGATCTGTAAAGGCATATGAAGCGGAGTTGAACTGCTTAAGCAAATTCTTGCCAGAAGTGATGAGAGGAGATGATGTCTCCCGAGCTAGAAGGTTCTTGAGGGGACTAAAGCTTACCCTAAAACATGAAGTGGGGGCTTTTCAGTTGACTACTTATGCAGAAGTAGTTGACAAAGTGAAATACTTGGAGTAGAGTAGAAAGAGAACAAAGGAACAACTATCTCGCATATTAGGATCAATTTTGGGAAAAGGCCTATTTCCAACATACCTTATGCAAATAAAGGGAAGAGGCCAGTTGTATATCCAGCCAAACCTATGGCTTATGCGCCTAGACCTCTCTAAACTAAGCCTACACCACTAGCATTGCCTCCCCCACCACAGGTAAGCTAAGGTGTGAGATGTCCTAGATGTTTAGGATCTCATGATCTGCAACACTGTAATTAGCCAAAAGGGGCATGCTTCTCTTGTAGCAAAACAGGACATACCAATAGGAACTATACTGATAGGACTCTCCCTCAGATCTTCTGCTATACTTGTAAGTAGAGAGGGCATAGATCATTCAAGTGTGGAACTCAACACACTCAAACAACTACACCTCCACAAGCTTAACAACCTATAAGAACTACACCTAGAGGACCACTAAGTAGAAATTAGAACAGAGGACCAAGACAGAGGGCACCTAGTAGGGTGTTTGCATTACAACTACAGTAGCAATAGGATGCCCATGATTAAGATACCATAGCAGGTACATTGCTCATAAACTCGAATATTGCTTATGTATTGTTTGACACAGGTGCAACGCATTCCTACATATCACTTGTGTTTATGAATGTATGTAGATTAAAACCTGTTGTATTGGAGAATGCTATGACTATAAATACTCCATTTGGAGTAGGGGGGAAATTAAATCAAATGTGTAAAGATATAGAATTTGTAATACATGGCAAAAAAATGCCAGCTGAATTGTTTATATCAGATATGACAAAGTTTGATCTAATTTTAAGGGTAAACTAGTTGTATAAGTACAATGCCACTATAGATTGTCACAATCTAATGGTTAAGCTTAATTTTCCTGATGAGGAGCAAATTGTATACAAGTTAATCTACAGAAGCCTGCGACTCTTCTAACATACGAGTTATGGAATAAAGGAAGATTGTCAACCTTATCAATAGAGATAGGATAGGTTAAGGAATTGAGAACTACGCATGTAATAAATCGGTATGCAAATGTTTTTCTTAAGAATTTGTTAGGTTTACTAGCAGCCAGAGAGATAGAGTTCTATATTGATCTTATACCAGGAACGTCACCTATATCTAAAGCACCATACAGGATGGCACCTACTGAACTATCCAAACTGAAGACTCAACTCAAGAGCTTCAAGATAGTGGGTTTATTAGACCAAGTGTCTCACCATGGGGTGCTCTAATACTATTTGTCAAAAAGAAAGATATAGGAAGCTACACCGAGTCACAATCAAGAACAAATACCCTCTCCCTAGGATTGATGATCTATTTGATCAATTACAAGGAGCTTAAGTCTTCTCTAAAATTGACTTGAGATCGGGGTACCATCAGTTAAGAATCAAGGAGGAAGACATATAGAAAACTACTTTTAGGACTCAGTATGGGCAATATGAGTTTCAGGTGATGCCTTTTGGTTTGTGATCCACGCAAAAAGAGATACAAAATGAGCGTGAATAAATACCGGCTAGTGTACCGGATCGGATCAAGTAATATAGTGAGAGAAGAGTGTCGAACCACAAAGATTGATTAAGTAATAGACCTATATCAATTTCTACTATTATTTAGGCAATGATATTTGATGAGATCAAATGTGAATGAATTATACTAAATGTGCAAAAAAGGAATTGTGTTGAAAAATGATGAATTGATGGTGGGAAATAGAATCCACCCTAATTCTACTAATCATATTGCCTTCATGTTATAATAACTCATAGCTATATGGATTTTCACAAGAAATTGACAAAACCTTAATCCTTTTTCAAGTTTTAAAGTATCATAACCCCAATTTGATTTAATAGCTCCCACTAATTTAAATCAATGGAGGATTCTAATTCACAATCATAAATTTTCTAATTATATGATTGCCTAATATCTTTAAAATAATTTCTCCTAATCCCTTAGTGAAAAATTTAATAAAATTATTGCATGAAACACTTAGGTCAATTTCTAATAAAATTCAATAACACTGCTTCCGCATGAATTATTAAATCTTACTTAGGAATTCCTGATAAAACCTAAATTTCTCTTTCGAGTCATTTACATTCCTATGCATTGATTTCAATTACAAAATACAATTCATAGCAGGACTTCTTATATGAAAATTCCGTATATCTATATGTCCTATAACATGAATACAATGATCATTTTAGTTTGAATTATGGCTTCATCATGTTTCCCACAAGGATGATTTAGAACATTATGGTATGAATTGCATAAAAACAATTGAAATAAATAGGTGCAATGGAATTCATATTGAATAACAAGAATAAACTAATAAATGGCATAAAAGAAAATAAAGTAAATGAAACAATTGTTATAATCTTCAAGAGTTGTAGAACTTCAATCTTCCGAAATGATTCCTAGAATTCTTCAATTGAAAGCAAACTTCAGCAAAATAACACTCTTTCTTCAAACTAAAATTTGGAATAACATGAAATGTAAAAGAATTAAAGAGAATATAAAATCCTAAAGTTCCTAAGGGAATTCTAATGATTCAAAAGGAAAACAAAGGATGCTAAAACAAAGGATGATAACAAGGATGCTAAAACAAATGATTCTAAAACAAAGGATGATCACAAGGTTCACACAAGGGGCTTATTTATAGATCTAAAGAGGAGGAGGATAAGGTTGATCTGATGAGGAATTGAGTCAGCAAATTAATTAAGATACGATTTTGGAGAGATTTTCGCAATGGATATCTGAGGACCAATGTAGGCCGGCTCAAGGCCGGCGGCCTTCAATGCAATCCTCCGCTCGCTTCTTCAATTTTGTGGAAAACTCCTCCAATTAACTTGTAATTTACTTTTGGGTCCTCAAAACCTGAATTTTCACAATAAACCCCATTAAATATCATTTCTTTAAATTTTCTTATAATATTGAAATAAATTTAATATAAATCCAAAAGAAAATATAAGTATAATGTGATCTTATCAACATCCCCACACTTGAACTTTTGCTTGTCCTCAAGCAAAATAATTGAATTAAACAAGAGAGATCCGTCATTAAACTTCTGGTGCCTATTGTTCTGACCATACTGAAACTTGTAACTAGTATATCTAGTTGAAATTTAGTAGTTAATCTAAATACAACAGATTTTTAATCCCAGTGTTTAACAATCAAAAGAAAAATACTTAGTCCATAAGGAAAAACATTCATTTAAACTTCATTGGTTATTAGCAAGTATAATCTCCCTCAATTTTACTTCTCTAAACAAGATAACAAAAAGTGAAAGCATGTGGTATCCATTTTTTTTCCTAGAATTTCTCCCTTTTAAATTAGTCTTTATTTCACTTATTTTCTTATATTCACATTTTTTTTTATTTGCCTTAATTGACAGCGGAGTGAGACTTCACTCTTCTGAGGGACCAAAGCTCGCCATGTCAACCTGGCTTTCATTAAGGTACTAAATTTTTGCCTTTCCGCCCTTCTCGTTATTGTAAGTTCATTGAGTCGGCACATCTTGGGCTCATCGCTTAAGTGACCAGGTTTTAAAGGGACCCCTATGAACTCTTCCTCACACTAACATTTAAGATTGGATACTCTTAACTCACTTTCCTGAGTCATTGGAGTAAAGGCTCTTTTTCTTTTCTTTTTTTTTTAAGGGATCACGAAGTAAAATATTTCCTTTACCTCTTTCACTAGGTGTTAAGGTATTCTCAAAGAAATTTCAAGAGAAATTTATCCCAACCAATTTTTCCTTGAAGTAAACTTGCTTGTTTTTTCAACTTAAGGACTCAATCTCAAGTTCAAAGGCTAAACATAAGGTAAACCCGTTCTCTAGAGATTTTACTATTAAATTTTAACTTTGTAAACTAGTCACAATAGTTGGTGAGTGGGGCACCAATCTAAGTTAATTTCAAGATTTCATTGATGATTAAACACTTAAGGACATAAATAAAGCATGGGAATTGTAAGCTCATGTTGTGTGCAATCAATCATTATACTTCTACATTTATAATCCCTTCCCCACACTTAAATTGGACAATGTCCTCATTGTTCCTATAATAGCACAAAATTAAGGAAAAGAATGTCAATGCAAAAATTGAAACACTAGTACTTCCCTGGTGTAAAATTGTTCATCAGCAAGAAAATTCCTCCCAAAATGTTTGTCATCCTTGGAGTGTCTTGAATGCACCGGCGGCTCTTATCCAGCCTTGAATTAGATTTTTTTTTTTTTATATCAACGAAACTAAAACACTATTGTATATACTTATTGAGCATGGGCTGCCTCCCATGAAGCGCTTAGTTTATAGTCACGAGCCCGACTTTTCCAGTTCAAGTTCTCGAATCTCCTAAATCCACAGTTGTGGCATTTCTATCAACATGTTCCCCTTCATAGTAATGTTTGGGAAGATAACCGTTTACCTTAAAAGTACGGTTGTCTTCTGCTTTCAACTCAACTGCACCATAAGGAAACACATTAACAATTTCAAATGGTCTAGACCATCGTAATTTCAACTTACCTGGGAACAACTTCAAGCGGGAGTTGTATAGTAAGACCTTCTGACCAGGGAAAAATTCTTGCCTCACGATGTTCTTATCATGCCATCGCTTTGTTCGTTCTTTGTAAATTTTGGCATTTTCATATGCTTCTTCTCTCAATTCAGCCATCTGATTTAGTTGAAGCAATCTTTTTTCACCTCTTCTTTGCCCTAGCACTGCCCCACGGCATAGTCGCTAGCATCACACATCAGCTCAAATGGAAGCTCCCAATTTGGTGCAACAATCACTGGTGCAGAGCTGAGCTTCTCCTTCAATATATTGAATGCCTACAAACAATTTTCATCAAACACAAAAGCAGAATCTTTTTTAAGTAAATTACATAGAGGTTTAGAGATTTTAGAGAAGTCCCTGATAAATCTCCTGTAGAAGCCAGCATGTCCTAAGAAGCTCCTGACTCCTTTTACAAAAGTGGGTGGCGGCAACTTCTCTATTACTTCCACTTTTGCCTTGTCAACTTCAATCCCTTTTTTTAACACCTTGTGACCTAACACTATTCCCTCTCTGATAGGAATAAAAATTTGACAAGACCTATCAGTAGGGCAAGAACTGAAGGATTTCAAATCTTGGTGTTGAGGGCCCATTTTGAGCAGATCGACCCCGGAATTATTTATATATTAACCTCTTTTCTATTATTCTTGTATTTTGTTTTCCAATAGGCACACTTATCATATTCTATAGGGCAAAGGACAAACTTCCTCAGACTCAGCTTGTGGGTTATCCATAGACCGACTGAACCGGCGATGAGCTGGGCCGATGGATCCTATAGAAGACCGGCATCTTGAAGACCATTTCTTTTATATATTTCTTCTTTTATGAACTATTTTTGGTTGTATTTGGTTTTGGGACACTTTTATTTCTTTGTAATTTTCATTTAGGGTTAGCCACCTTAAAAGTGGCAAACTTGTAATTTTGAGCACTTTTTAACCCTAGGAGTAGCAAGTATAAATACTTGCTTAAGAGAGGGTTTGAGGAGGCTTATTTTTGCATAACAAACACTTCACATTTCGTGAGAGGGCTTAGGGTTTTCCTAATTCCAAATTCTCTTATCAATTTCAATCCAAGAAGTTGAAATTGTGGCGAGTGCAACAAGGAGAAATCGTGAGTAATATCGATTCATCTTTGTTGTTGTTCATTTCTTCTCTAGTGAGTCATATCTAGGGTTGATTTGGATTTTCTTGGACTTGTTTTAATTTGAAATTCGTGATCAATAGTTTGTTATAGGATTGATTATGTTGATATATGATATCATTCTCTTTATTGTGGCGTGGATTGGATAGTTGAAGGAAGGGTTGGAATTTGCGGTTTAACCATTTGATTTCTTGATTTGATTCATGTGGGTTTCAATTCTAATTGTTATTATTTGATGAAGATTACTTGTTTGGATTGATAATAGCAATTAGAGCTCTTTGGATTTCATTCCATTGCCTTAGGATTTCCGCATTTTTCCTAGTCAAGTGAACCGGTTTTGTGTTTTGTGAATTAAGGTGTTTTCCTTGATTCTTTTGATTGTACTTAAGCTTGGAATTAGGCACATCATCTTTTTGGTATCAGAGCTATATCATATTTGGATTTAAGATTCAAACACATCATAATTGAAGAATTGGTTAAATTCATTGGAAATTGACGGCATTGTTCATGTGATTGAGACTAGTTTGATTGACATTGTTGGATTGTCTTTCAAATTGGTTTTTATATGTGTTTAATCTTGGATTTGAGCACATCATTTTTTTGGTATCAGAGCACATGTTGAGAGAAGGGAATTGGTTGTATTTGATTTCGTGGAAGTGATCATCAATTAGGGTTGATCAAGTGAAAACCGCAAATTGCGTTGTTGTTGTTGTTTTGAGATTGCGAAATTACCTTGGCTTGGAATTTAATTTTGCTGATTGTTGGAGTTGGTTTGGGAAGGTTGTTGCATCATTTTGTGATCACTAATTTTCGTGGAAGGGCAGAAGTATCAAGTGTTGTTTAATTCACTAATTTTTAGAACTTGCAAAACTTACCAAAATCCTTGCCGTGGCTTCTTGTGGCGTGGAGGAGGATGTGTAGTTTGTTGCTTTGAATTCCATTGTGTAATTCTGAATTGGTGGAGTACAATTTGCAGATTGCATTGAGTTTTGATTAGTAAGGAATTATTTGAATTCAAACACATGCAATTAAGTTGTGGGAGTTAATGATTGCTATTTGAATTTGAATTCATTGTTTACCAATTGAAGAAAGCTTGCAATTAGTGTTGTGAATCCTTGTGCAATTCGAAATTGGAGCATTTGCAAATTATAGATTTGAAGTGTGTGGAAGGATAAGCATCCATTTGAAATTCAAATATCTTCTTTAAGTTTGAGAGCAATTCATTGAGTAGCATTGAATAAGTGTTATTTGAATTTGAATTGTTTTTTTACCATTTGTGGAGAAGGTTGCATTTAGTAGAGTGATTTCAAATTTGAATTTTGTTGCTTCCATTGCTTGTGATTTATGGTGTGAATGGGAGTTGTGTAGTGGCAAGGACGTGTACACCTTGAAGTATTGTATGTAAGAGTGTTTAAAAAAAAAAGTTACAACGTGTAGTAGTGTTGTAGTGAATTGGTTGCACCGTGTAGGAGTGAGGTGTGTGTGGTGGTGTAAATTTGTGGAGTTGTGTGGAGTAAGGTGCTGCACATTAAGATAAAGTGTGAGTGTGAACCGTGGCAAGAATAAGGAAAGTGAGTAGTAGAATTTAAAATTCAAACAAGTCATTAAATGTGTGAAAGTAATTGAACTAATTACTTAAACACTTGTTGTTGAATTTAATTCTATCTACTTGAAAGTAGTTGAGTGTACTTCATTTGTGGTTTGGTTGTGTACTTGAACCTTGGAAGTGTGAAGATAATTATTGCTGTTGGGTTTGAACACAATCATGTCTAGTGAAATGTTTTATTATGCCAATGTATTGCGCCGGACATTGACTACATTTACTACTAAGGATGACGAACAAAGGGAAAACTTGTTCCATACTTCTTGTAGGGTACAAGGAAATTTATGTGTCTTATAGTTGATGGTGGTAGTTGTACCAATGTGGTAGCAGCATCGATGGTATCGAAACTAAAAACTTGCTATTACTCCACATCCTGAATCGTATACATTGCATTGGCTTAATGATCAGGGGAGTTTGCATGTAACCCAAAGAGCTAGGGTACCATTCAGTGTAGGGGATAAATACTTTGATGAGATTGAGTGTGATATTGTGCCTATGTGTACATCCCTGTAAACACCCCATTTTTTCCCTAGGAATGAATAATAATCAATAATAATCAATTTTCAATTTTTTCCAATTTTTTCTAATTTTTCTCTAATTTAGCATAAATAATAAAAATATTCAAAAAATAAAAATAAATAGGAAAACACATCAATTTTGAAAAAATGATTTCAGAAATGGCAATAATAAATAGTAAATAATTTTTGCAATTTTTTTAAATTTCAAAAAATACAAAAAAATAAAAAAATCACATTGCATATATGCAATTTGCGAAATTAGAAAAATCAGGAAAATGGGCTAGCCCAGCTGGTTCGGACCACGGGCTAAGGCGCGCGCAGGGGGGCTCGGTCGCAGGTTCGAATCGTGGGGGAAGCAGTTTCCGCGTTTAGAGTTTTTTCACTTATCCAAAACACATGGCAGCATCCGATTGGCTGGAGGAAACGCATGCGCCGGGCGCGTGATCGTCTTCAACCTCGGTCGAGATCACCGGCGAGGGGAAAAAATTCGAATTTCGGCCCTTTCGATTCAATTTTTTTGCACAAATCCAACAGATCTTCAATAGAATTGAGATAAACATCATCCAATTGGAATCAAATCAAAGGATTTACACGAATCGGAGTTGGTTTATTTAACCGTCGATCCGATTTGCTTCGATCGGTGGAAATCCGAGCTTATCCAGCTCGATTTCGAACGCCTATAAATAGAGGCGGGGAGGAAGCCAAATCAGGAATCACAATTGAGAGAAAGTGAGAAAAGAGAGCAAATCGGAGTGCATCGGAGGAAACCCAAAACCGCGAACCGCCGACCGGAGCTGAACCACCACCAGGAGATGTTCTGAGAGCAAACCATCGCCACCATTGGATTCAGCACCCTCGAGAAGCTAGGATTCGACACCTCACTCGTGATAAAAGACCGCCGGAGCGCCGTGAATGAGCATCCTCCGCCGCCGTGTTCGACCGATCCGACCCGACCCGATCCGCACACCGACCCGGATCCAGGTAAGTCGGATTTTCCGGATTTTTTTTGTTTATTTATTTATTCTGAATTGATTTATTATTTGTTATTTAGTTATTTATTTATTTGTTTGTTTATGTTTTATTTCCATAAGTAGGAAAATGTAGAAATTAGATTTTTAGGATTTAATAATGTAGTAAAAAAATAAAAAAATAATAATAATAAAAGTAAATAAAAAGAAAAATAAATAATAATAAAAATGTAGATAAAAATATTAGAAGAAGTAATAATAAAATTTTAGATTTCAAAATAGGATAAATAATAGTTTAGGATAAAATTTTTAACAAAAATTCAAAAATTATAAAAAATCAACAAAAATAATAAAAAACCATGAAAATCATGAAAACTTAGAAAAATTATAAAAAAAAATAGTAGAAGAATCATAAAAATCATAAAAATAATAAAAAATCACGAAAATTTATAAAAATAATAAAATCATGAAAATTCGAAAATTATAAAAATAGAAAAAAAATGAGTTTTAGCACTTAGAAACCATTTTCCTCAAATAAATCCAAAATTGATGTTTTCCCCTAAAAATCATCTTCAAAAATCAAATTAAAGCTTAGGCTTAGATTTTTTAGAAAAATTCCAAAAATGTTAAAAACATATAGCAATAGAGATTTCAAAATTAAAATTCACAAACACACTTAAAGTTTTTAAAAAAAAAAGCGAACTACGGCTTGTTTGATCCTGGATAGCAGGTACGTAGGCACCCATTCGGGTCAACCTATAAAATGAAATAAAAAATCATTTTCTCTAAATAATTCAAAAACATAATAAAAAATAATAGAAACACAATAAAACACATTTCTAAATAAGAACAATTTTAGGAGATTAGGTGGTAACCGTAAGGTTTTAATAGGTTAGCCTTCGGACTTAGAAACTCTGGTTTTCCCTTTTCCTCTTTTCAAAAACGAGAAGGTGAAATAACGACGACTAGTGGTCCAAATTAAGACTAATCCGCTCCTTTAATCTTAATTCAATATTTCCCAACAACAGTTGAGTGGCGACTCCAAAAATCAAACAAAATTCCTTACTCAAGTCGAGGATCTACATTAGTTGAGCATAGGGTCTAGTCTAGATCGGATTAGGAATGGGAATGCAAAAAAAATTAGACTCGACAGGATGGCGACTCCACTGGGGACCCATTCCAGTAGGCTAACCACCTGAATCTCCTCAAGTTGTTCCTTTTTAAGTTTCAATTATTATTCTGTTACTAACTTTTCAGGGATTAGTTAGATTTTAGTTTACTTTACTGTGGGGTTTACATGCATAAGTTTGTGTGAATAGATGCGGTCGAACCCGGACCGTCTTAGAAACCTAAGTCGGGGAGCCATTGTATAGGTTTCGGGCGAAGTGAGTTGATCATCGTTCGAGACCGATTAGGCTACCCCACCCAATGCTTCGATATGGCCTGAGATCCATTTCTCCGAGAATGCGGGAGGCCATAGAGCATGGGGACCAATTAGAACCAACCTACTTGCATACATAGCATCATAAGGGTTGACAATTGATAACAATGTAATGGTTTGTTGTTTTATTTTGGAGTTCAAAGCTATTTCCCTATAATGTTTTCATAGTTCTGTTTGTAATTAGGCAATTTCTTATTGTAATAGATTGCTAGCACCGCAGCCGACCGCCTCCTCCGCAAAGAAATTCGGGTGTACAAACCTTTGGACCCAAAGTTGGTACTGGACCATTGGTTTACCTTATACAACCTAGAGGAGCAGGCCTTCATCCAGCAAAAGATCGGCTCCATCCTTTCACTGACAAAGATAGAGGTGAATTTGCCTTTAGTCCGGGCCATGCTCCAATTATGGGAAATCGAACCCGCTACTTTCTTTATCGGGCCGCATGAGATCACCCCTACCTTGGAGGAGTACACCCAGTTGCTACAGGCTCCAGCACTAACTGATCAAATCTACGCACCAGACCTTGAGGCCGGGCCACCCAGTACCTTCAGCAGATTATTAGGCATCCGTAAGACAGTAGTTAACAAAGCCCTGGCATACTGTAATGGATATTGCATACGTATGGATGATTTAGAAGACTGGTTCATCGCCCGAGAGGATAATGGGGATAGGAAGGACATACTGTGTGGGGACCCCAAAACTTACAAACAGAGAAGGGTGAACGCTTTCATCTTGACAGCCTTCGCCACCATACTGTTCCCCACCAGGACCTTCTATATTCACTACCGGGTTGCAAAGCTGGTGACCCAATTTCAGGAGGGAAGATTTTACATCCCGGCTCTACTGGCTGAACAGATCCGGAACTTGAATTTCCTCAAGAAGAAAGGCCATGGGATCCTTCGCTTAAGCCTCAACCTTCTGCTGATATGGTTTGTAAGCCACCTTAAAGTGCTTCGGGCTGAACATGGTCCGAAAAACCTTAGCCCAGCAGGTGGATCTCGTAGACTCATGTATAAAAAAGGTGAAGCTACCCGACGGCCTTACCAGCCACAGTTGGGTAGAGGTACTTAGAAGTTTCAGTGCTGAGGATATTTTGTGGACAGCCAAGTGGAGCTGCTGTGACAAGATCATCTTGACCTGCAGAAACTTCCAAGCAGTACCTTTAATCGGAATCAACGGATGTATTGGATATCACCCCAACTCAGTGGTCCGCCAGTTTGGTACCATCCAAGATATAGTTTATCAGCCCTCGCTGGAAGCAGTCACCTTTAAGTACCAAGATCCGAACCTGTTGGTAGCCGAGAAGTTTGCTAAGCTGGCAGAGGTCAAAGCACTTTGGGAAGCCAGAATTGAAAGCCCAAATGTGGACCTCGGGGAATTAGATGGCGAAGTGGGAAAACATCGAGCCACCAGAGAGTTTGTAATCCGCCAGCTATACCAAACAGGGGAAAGAGCATACCGGGTTCCAGACGTCACCCAACCAAGACCAGACAAGATCAATCCAGAGACAGAAGTACACCTAGAACAGGTCAAGGCCCGAATGGAGGTATACTTTGAAGCTGCAGATCATAAGAAAGACATCTGGAAGGGACGTTCCAAAGAATCCAACCAAAGGAACAAGGCCTTGGAAGCACAATTGGAGAAGACCCAAGCCAAAGTCAAAGAATTAGAAGCTGTCATAAATGGGAAGTCTGAGCCTCCACAACAGAAGACTAAAAGAGCTAGGAAATAGATCATTATTTGTAATCTTTTATTTTGATTATCAAACTCCAAAATTTTCAATATTAATAAAAGTAAAGTTTCAATATTACATTGTCAATCAATTGTCAACCCTTTTATTTTTAGCATCCGCATGACACATGCATATCATTTTGCATACATCACACTAAAATAAAAAACAAAATGCGCGCCCAGGTATCAAGATAGCTCCCAAGCAACCGAACCCTCTTAGAAGTCCAATTCTCACACGTTCAAGAACAAAAATGGCCAACAGCAGCGACAACCGCAACAACACCAATGCTGAAGCTGCCTCGGACTCCAGGATCATGTCCCTAGAACAAACGGTCCAACAATTGGCTGCCCAGGTTCACCTCTTAACTGAAAGCATCGGCCTCCTACGTAACACTTAGCCAACCTAGGAAGAGTATTTAAAGGCCAGAAAGGGGAAGGCAGTAGAGGGATAGCCTCCGGAATATGAAGAGATCAATTCCCACCTTAACCCGACCTTAGAATATAAGTCGAAGGTCAACCAAGGGCCGACCTCTGATGACCTGAAAAGGGAAATGGAAGAGAGGCAAAAGGAGATAGAGAAGCGACTCTTCTAGCAGCTCCATGACAAGATGAAAATGATTGAGGGCCCTAATGGTTTTGAACAAGCCAGAATCACCAATCTGCCAGCATACAGGGAAGAGGTATACCCTGAGAAGTTCAAGACCCCAGAGTTCAAAAAGTATGATGGGACCGGCTGGCCCAAAATGCATACCAGGCTATATGCCCGGAAAATGAGCAAGTATGCTCAATACGACCAGCTCATGCTCCAGACATTCCAAGACAGCCTAACAGGCCCTGCACTGGTCTAATATGCCTACCTGGACTTCAACATTGTCAACACCTAGGAGAAGCTAGCCTGGGCATTTTATGACCAATATAAGTTCAATATCGAAGTCGCCCCATCTGTAATCGACTTGGGGAGTCTCCGGAAAAGGCATGTTGAGCCATTCAAGGAGTATGCTTAGCGCTGGAGAGCCCAGGTTGCCAGGGTAGCAATCCCGATATCTGAGAAGGAATTGACATCCATATTTGTCAATACCTTGGACAAGACCTACTTTTCACACCTGGTAGGCCAGACCTCATCCAGTTTTGTAGAGGTAGTGGCTGCGGGATGCAGGATTGAGAATGCCATCACCACCGGCAGACTCCAAACAATAGAGCTTCCTAGGGTTACACTGACACAAAGGACTTTAGGAGGAAACAGAGCTAAAGAGTCCACTGTCAGCACAGTCCACTCCGGTAAGGCAGAAAAATCTGGGACTTGTGTGACATTCTAGACCACGAGTACCCCAGCCCAACAACCCATGACAGGTCACGCCCAGGCCGCTAGGGCCCCAAGGCAATTCACTCCAATCCCCATACCGCTCGGTCAGGTCTTCCCTCAGTTGAGGGCAGACAACTTGATTAGTTTCGAGCTCCCCAATGACCGATACAGGCCCAAGAATTTCGACTCAAGCCTCAAGTGTAACTACCATATGGGACAAGAGGGGCATTCTACAGATAGGTGTTGGAGGCTCCGGCACAAAATCCAAGACTTAATTGATGCAGGAATCATACAGCTGGATTTCGTGAACACCCCAGCACCCAACGTCAACACCAATGCACTGCCCAATCATAAGCCCACCATTAATATGATCACATCTAAGGAGTCGATTCCCAAAGAAGCCCCTAAGTAGAATACAACGGAGCAGCAGAAGAAGCAATCCCATTAAGCTCCAGAAGAAGCACCAAAGGCACACATTAAAAGCAGGTGGTTAGCCGGAGACCCAACGGTCGGCACTTTAGGAGAATCACACGGGAGATTTCAGTATTTGGTAAAATATTCTTATACCCCGACTAAGCAAGGGCCGCCTAGTGGATGGGGACCAGAATTTGAGAAAGAAGACAACCCGTCAAAGGAAGAGGGGAAGACTTTCAACATGATCAACTCTCATCAGAAGCCTAGGGTTATACAATGCTACGAGGGAAAATCAACTGAGGTACAAATCCCAAGAAAAAGATATGTATTCAATGTCCCGATAGCTGTAGAGAATTACAAGGCTGCACCGTTTGACTATCGGGCCCTCGAACAAGAGCGGCCTCCTATGGTGGGAGGCATCACCCGCTCTAGGAGATCATACGATCCAAAGTATAAAGGCCCGATTGAAGAACCCAATGTGGAGAAAGGAGAAGAAGAGGAAGGGGGATTCGCCGCGTTTACAAAGATGGTCAAGGCGAGTGAATACAAGATAATGGAACAATTAAATAAAGTTCCGGCACAGATTTCACTCATGAGCCTTCTTACAGCATCCGAGCCCCATAGGGAAGCACTCTTTAAAGTGCTAAAATAGATTTAGGTCCCAGAGGGCATCGCTATAGACAAAATAGGTCACGTAGCGGACTCTATCTTTACAATGGACCAGATATCTTTCTCTCCGGAAGAGCTAGGAGAGGAGGGAGACCAACATACCAAACCATTATTCATAGTGGTCAGGTGCAATGACACCATTGTCTCCCGGGTACTCATCGACTAGGGATCATCCCTCAACGTATGCCCATTGGCAATGCTCGACTTGTTAGGGGTCGATCCAAGCAACATAAAACCTAGCTCCGCGGTGGTCAGAGCTTTCGACGGATCAAAAAGAGACATAGTGGGGGAAGTGAACCTACCAGTAGAAATTGGTCCACAAGTATTCTACATCGCTTTCTAGGTCCTCGACATCCCAAGGTCTTTCAACTTGCTTTTGGGACGACCTTGGATACATGCTGCTGGAGCCATCCCCTCTAGTCTCCACCAAAGGGTCAAGTTCATTGCAAGCGGGCAGATAGTCACAGTGTTGGGCGAACAGGATTACGCCATATACAAAGAGACTGCCATACCTTATATTGGGGAAGAAGGTTCAGAAGACCTGGGGCTGCATATTTTCAATGAAGTGAACATGGTGACCAACAAAGAGGGCCATCAATTTAAAGAGGGGCAGCACGGGACGTTTGGACTAGGGTACATTCCTACGGCCGCAGAAGAAGCGCAAGCAAGAGCTGTCAAAGGCAGAATGAAGGGAAAGCCGATTGACACCCAGATGTGCATCACACCTCTCCAACAATCTTTCCGAAAGGCAAACATCATTCAAGAGCTTCGGGTAAACGAAGAGGACGACAGCAAAGGGAAGTCAATCCCCGCACGTCCAACCAGCATCCGGCTCTAAACAATTGGTTTTGTTATCCTATCAGTAGCACTAGGTTAACTCGAAAGTAGAGAAAAATTATTAAGCAAATTTTATTAAGACTCTTTATCAAATTCAATTACTGTTTGTTTTCTTCTTATATATATGCTTTCACTTTTATGTTATTCAGATCTCCTACCATCAAACATCAGGGATATTTCGCGCAGGTAGAAAGTAAAAACGCTGATATCGTTTCCAACGCTGCTAGGTCAGTTGTTGAAGGCGATATCCTAGACCACGAAATAATACAAGAAAATTGGCAAAAACATGAACAAAGCGGAATTTCAATCGACGAGCCCGTGGAGACAGTAAATCTAGGAAGCATGGAAAACCCTAAGAACCTCAAAATCGGGACCAGTTTGAGTGCCGAGCAAAAATGTGAGATAATCGAGCTATTAACAGAATATGCGGATGTGTTTGCTTGGTCATATGATGGCATGCCAGGGCTAGACCAATCGATAGTGGTTCATAGGCTTCCCACAAGGGAAGATGTCAAACCTAAAAAACAAAAACTGAGAAGATTTAGGCCTGACATCTTGCTAAAGATTAAGGAAGAAGTCAAGAAACTGCTAGAAGTAGGGTTCATTGAAGTATCCGACTACCCAGAATGGGTAGCAAATATAGTCCCCGTTATGAAAAAGAATGGAAAAGTACGCGTATACGTAGACTTCCGAGACTTAAACCAAGCTACGCCAAATGATAACTTCCCCCTACTTCACATTGATGTTCTGGTAGACAACACTCCAGGAAACCATCTTTTCTCATTCATGGACGGTTTCTCAGGATATAATCAAATAAAAATGGCTGAAGAAGATAGAACCAAAACAACCTTCATCACAACGTGGGGAACTTTCTGTTACAAAGTCATGCCCTTCGGTTTGAAAAACACCGGGGCAACGTATCAGAGAGCTATGGTTGCAATACTTCACGACATGATGCATTGAGAGGTTGAAGTCATATGTCGATGACATGATAGCCAAATCCAAAGAAGGAGAAAGCCATATGGATATCCTGAGGAAATTGTTTAAACGACTGAGAAAATTTCAGCTCAAGTTAAACCCAGAGAAATGCACTTTCGGGGTCACAACGGGGAAATTATTAGGGTTTGTCATAGGCCAAGAAGGGATTAAAATTGACCCTAATAAGGTAAATTGTATATTAGAGTTACCTTCCCCATGCTCCGTTAAAGAAGTGAGAAGCTTGCTGGGAAGATTAAATTATATAGCTTGTTTTATCTCACAGCTCACCGACAAATGCCGACCATTATTTCGTCTGTTGAAGAAGAACGCCACAATAGAATGGGATGACGAATGCGAAGAGGCATTCAAGACAATCAAAGACTATCTTATAAAACCTCCGGTCTTGATAGTCCCGAAGCAAGGAAAGCCCTTGTTCTTATACCTCACTATACTCCCTGAATCCATGGGATGTGTGCTAGGGCAGAAAGATAACGAGGGAAGAAAGCGTTCCATATATTATCTGAGTAAGAAGTTCACAGATGGGGAACAGAGGTACTCAAAGGTGGAGAAGACGTGTTGTGCTTTAATCTGGGTCATGCATCGATTAAGGCAATACACCCTTTACTACCATATTGAGCTGCTGATAAAGCATGATCCCTTGAAATACTTGGCAGAGAAACCAGCTTTGATAGGGAGAATCTCTAAATGGCAAATGCTCCTATTCGAGTTTGACATCACATACATAAATCAGAACTCGATGAAAGGGCAAGCCTTAGCCGACCAATTAGCAGAACACCCGGTCAAGACAGATTCCCAAAAACTACAAGCCCAATTCCCGGACGAAAAATATATTAACAGTGGAAGATATACCGATAGAAGACTTTGGGATAGAGCAGAACCCGAAATGGAAATTGTTTTTTGATGGAGCCGCCAACGCATTCAGTTGCAGAGTTGCGGCAGTATTGATATCCCTAGATGGCACTCAATTCCCTGCAGCGACGAGACTTACATTTCCCTATACCAATAATATCGCAGAATATGAAGCATGTATTCTTGGCCTCAAAATGGCTTGTCAAATGGAAATCCGCGAATTAGAAGTATATGGAGATTCGTCGCTCATCATACTATAAACAAGAGGGGAATACAAGACTAAAGACCCCAAACTAGTACCGTATCATCAACCCTTGACAAAGCTAATTGAAGAATTCAAGGCAATCACTTTCATATACATCCCGAGAACTCAAAATTAGTTTGCAGATGCACTAGCCACACTAGCATCTATGATCCAGATAACAGGGGGAGCCGAAGTTCAACCGATGAAAATAGACATCGAAAGTCGGCCCGCCTACTGTTTAACCATTGAAAAAATACAAGATGACAAGCCCTGGTATCACGACATCAAGACTTTCCTCTAAGAAAGTAAATACCCTGAAATGGCTAGCAAGAATGACCAAAGAACACTCAGAAGGTTAGCAAGCCATTTCCTATTAAGTGGGTCTATACTTTACAAGAGATCATCTGATACCACCTTGTTGAGATGTGTGGACAAAAATGAAGCATGCGAACTGATGAAGGAATTACATGAGGGAGTATGTGGACCCCATATGAATGGCTACATGTTAGCCCGAAAAATCATGAGGTTAGGATATTATTGGTTAACCATGGAATCGGATTGCATAAAATATGTCAAGCACTGTCATTTGTGCCAAGTATACGCAAACCGGATAAATGCTCCGCCCAATGAGTTGCACTTATTGTCAGCACCATGGCCTTTTTCCATGTGGGGAATCGACATAATAGGCCCTATCACTCCGACAGCATCCAATGGCCACAGGTTTATACTGGTAGCGATTGATTACTTCACCAAATGGGTAGAAGCTTCGTCATACGCTAATGTCACCAAAGGGGTAATAGTTCGCTTTTTGAAAAGGGACATAATAGCCCGATATGGAGTTCCTGATTCTATCATCATTGACAACAGCACCAATCTTAACAATAAGTCGATGACAGGTTTATGTCAGCAATTCCGCATAAACCATAGAAATTCAACTCCCTACCGACCTCAAATGAATAGGGCAGTAGAAGCAGCTAACAAGAATATAAAAAAGATCATCAAGAAAATGACAACCACTTACAAAGATTGGCACGAAATGTTACCATTTACTCTCATGGCTTATAGGACATCAATAAGAACATCTACTAGAGCTACCCCATATTCATTGGTATATGGTACTAAAGTAGTGCTACCAGTTGAAGTCGAAATATCATCATTCAGAATCTTGTCAGAAACTCAGCTAACCGAATCAGATTGGGTAAAGAAGAGGCTTGATCAGCTGAATCTGATTGATGAAAAAAGACTTACCGCACTATGTCATGGCTAGTGTTACCAACAAAGGATGGCCCGAGCATTTAACAAGAAAATGAGGCCCCGATACTTCAAAGAAGGGGATCTGGTGCTAAGGAAAGTTTTCCCAAATGCCCAAGACTCCAGAGGAAAATTCACCCCAAACTATGAAGGCCCTTATGTAGTGAAAAAGGTTCTGTCAAGAGGTGCTTTGATATTAACTCAGATGGATGGTCCGAAATTGAGAGACCCCATTAACACAGATGTTGTAAAGATGTACTATCCTTAGGCAAGGGAATTGAAATTTTGCCAATGTTTATGAAAGCCAGTGTTCGATATAAATTTCGTTGAGTTGAGTTTTCACTTTTTGCAAGCAAAGTTAATTTCCCTGAATGATCAACAATCCCAATCAATTCTCATCACAACAAATATTCCTAAACACATTACCCACCACTTCACCAATGAAAGATAAACACTAAAATGATAATGAATCGTAATATATTTTGTGGTATAATTCTATCTACTTTTGAGCATTAGAACATAGTGCATTAGTAGGGTAACATTACCGTCAAAAGAGCCATGTGCATAAAGAAAGGAAGCACATCAAGATTTTCAACCCCGTGTCAAGAAAAAAGAAGAGAAGCAGAAACAAACTAGCCCAAAGGTTCGGTTGTTTGGTGGCTGTCCACGATAAACTGACAAGCATATTAAAATAAATAACTATCATCATATCATTAAAGGCATCACATCATTTAGCTCAGTCAGTAGAAAGCATATTCAGCATATTCAGAAGCATAAGATGAGTCAGCTTATAGTTGGGCATTTGTCTAAACATTCCTTTTAATAGATTAGTTGGCCCAAA
>JBBMOL010002640.1:0-22428 GCA_037954665.1 Laguncularia racemosa
ACTTCAACCCGTGTATCTTCTATGGATTTTCTTAACTCCAACACGGCTGTGCCTTGAAAGCCGTCCTCTCATCTCGTACCCATTATGACTTGTAAGGGCGGGGGCATTCCATGGTTGTTCCAATCCTTTAGCTTCATGATTTCTCCAATTTTTTCCGACTTCAGGACTCTTTATAAACCCCATTAATGTTTCCCTTAATTTTTCCCTCGATTTTTGTGATCGGTCCACGTGGCCTTCAAGAGGATCCACTTTCCCTTTCTCTTGGCCCCCCATAGGTTTCCTCATTCCCCCCCTCTTGAAAAGGTTTTGTCCTCAAATCATCCCCTGCTCAAAAGGCTCATATCAGAAACTTTAAACGTGGCTTTTTTTTTATCTCACCGGTAAATTATCTTGTAGCATATTTTTGATGTGCCAAGAATTTGAAAGGTCCATCGCCTCTGGGAAATATTTTAGATCAGTTGCCGGAAAGCTCTTTGCGCATGTAAACCAAACCCCCAATCCCCAGGTTCAAAGACGCTTTTTAAACGACCCTTTTTGGCTTGTTTCACATATGCTCTTTCTTCCTCGTGTTTAGCCTTGTTCTCAGGGATTGTTTCAAAAATTCTCTTTTTTTGCCATTAGGTTAACATACTCAGAAAAGCAAAGGTGAAAATCCAAAGGATTTAGGGGATTAAAACCCATCCAAAATTTCAAAAGGAGAAAATTTTGTAGCAGAATGCACTGTACGTTATGGGAAAATTCAAATGCATAAAAAATCCTCCCAATTTTAATGTTCTTCTTAAGACACCCCAATAAAGTAGAAAAGGTTCGATTCCTACCTATTTGACCATCAGTCTGTGGGACAAGTGTAGGAACAAAACTTATTTCCCCAAATTTACCCCACAAGGTTTTCCCAAAAGTAGCTTAAGAATTTAGATCTCTATCCGATACAATTGTTCTGGGCACCATGTAATCCACAACTTCCCAAAAGAACAAATTAGCAATTGCAAGTATATTGTTTTGTGCAAGGAATGAAATGTGCCCATCTTGAGAATCTATCCACAACTACAAAAATAGAACCGCCCATGTCTAGCCTAGGTAACCCTAAAAAAAAACCCATGGAAATACCCCCCCAAAGGGGTCATGAGAAAGGGGAAAAGTGGGGTAAAAACCCCTTGAGGTTTGGGAATTTAGATTTTGCTTGTTACACGTGACAATCGCTCACAAATCCCTCAACATCTCTTTCAGTGGGCCAAAAAGTTTCCTTTTCCCTAAGGTTTATACTCCAAAATTCCCTTAAAACCTCCCCCAGGATCCCCCCCAAAGAAATTCCTTAAGAAAAATTTGGAATGCATAGCTCTCTCCTTAAAAAAAAACCCTTCTGTTTAAAAAACTTACCTGCCATCTTCTACATGACTACTCCTCAAAAAAATTCGATCGTGCTATAATTCCTTAAGTGCTAAAAAACCAAGCAGTCTAGAACTAAGAGTAAGAAAGAGCATACCTTCTAGAAAGTGCATCAGCAACGATATTCTTTTTACCTTGCTTGTAGTGGATGACATATGGAAATTTTTCGAAAAACCCCACCCAACGAGCATGCCTTTTTTTAAAACTTGTGTTGCCCTTCAAGTACTTAAGGGTTTTCAGGGTCAGTGTGGATCACAATTTTTTGGCCAAAGGAATGTTGCCAGTCTCCAGGGCTAAAACAAATGCAATAACTCTTGTCTAATAGGGTAATTCAAGGTTGCCCCATTTTGTTTTCACTAAAGAATGCGTTTGGTCTTCTCCCCGCAAAAGCCTACCCCAATACCTAACTTGAAGCATCACACTCAATTTAAAACTTTTTAGAAAAATTAGGTAAAGCAAGTATTGGGCCTGAGTTAGCTTTTTTTAAGGTCTGAAAGGCCTTCCTTGTTGCCTCCCCATCTAAACCCCCCGTTCTTCTAAATTCCCTCAGTAAGTGGTGTTGAAATGGTGCTGAAATCCTTCAAAAACTCCTATAAAAGCCCCCTAACCCAGGGAAATCGAAAATTTATTCAGTAGTTGGACGGGGCCATTCTTGGATCGCACGAACTTTTCTTCATTAACCTATATTTCCTGTCACAACAAAAAAAACCAAAAAACAATTTTGTCTGTGAAAAAAAGCGCACTTCTTGAGGTTTAGCATAAAATTGCTCCTTTCGAAGCACTTCTAAAACACCCCTAAAGTGAATATTGATTTTCCAAACTCTTGCTGAAAATGAGAATATCTAAAAATAAAAACCAAAAAATTTTCCCAATAAAAGCCCTCAAAACATGGTTCATAAGTCTATAAAATTACTAGGGTGTTGTTTAAAACCAAAAGGCATTACAAACCACTCATACAAACCCATATTTTTTTTAAATGCGGTTTTCCCTTTTCATCCCCTTTTTCATTCTAAGTTGGTGATATCCACTTTTCAGATAAATTTTTGGAAAAGACATAACCTGAAACCCCATCTAACATGTATCTAACCCGGAATAGGATGAGATACTTTACCGTGATGTTGTTAAGGGGCGGGCAGTCAAAAATTTCTCATGTCCCTCCTTCTTAGGCACCAAATCATAAGCATGCACAGGATCATGTTTTTTCTCTACGTCCCCCTTCCCCATTAATTCCGACCCCCTTTGGGGAGTTCCTTTGTCTCCCCGGATTATCCATTAGCGGCTTGTTTGGATCGATGCCCGGGGTTGGGCAATCTGGTGCCAATACCCCGAATGGGGGAAACCCCTTTGGGAAACTCCTTAGGGAAGTGTCTTCAAAGTCCTGTACAATAGACACAACCCCTAGGGAAAAGTTAGATGTTGTTAGTACTCAAACATGTTTCTTTAAAAACCGCAACAACATAGGTTTCTTCATCACAAAACCTCCTCATCACTCGCTCTGCCACACACTCTCCCTTTTTCAAGGGTTTCACCTTTCCTTTCCACCCCCAAAGTTGATTCCCCCAACTTGGGCTCTCACACCCTTTTTAGCCTTCCCCTCTTTTTCCTTTTGATTTTGACTTTTGTTTCCCTTTTTTTCTCATTGTCTTTTGTCTCTCATCTCCCTTTTTTTTTCACTCACCTTATTTTTGCAAAAGATGTTTAGTGCAATGATCCTCATACACCGCTTAGGTTTAAAAGGGTTTTAAAATTAAAAAATTTTCCCCTGGTAAACAAGCGTTTTTTATTGTTAGAAAAGCCATCATGAACAACCTTTCCCATCAAAAAGCCATGGCATCCCAACAACACGACAGCCTGCATGACAGTCATCTCATAACACCTTTCCTCTACCTACCAATGCGAAAAGCAAACAAGGCTTCTTACTCACCTTAGTCTCGCCACTATCATTCAACCCCTCAATTTTTTTGGACTAGGGTTTTTTGTGTCTTTAGTCCTGCCCTCAACAAAAAATTACTCCCAATTGGTGCAAATTCCCCCTCAATAAACAAAACCAAATAGATCACCTAGATACACTTTTTGAAAGATATTCTTCTTTGCACCTCCTCTTTTCCCTTTACCTGCAATTCAAAACTCGCTTCATACTACGACTAGCCTCCCTATTGCAGGCTCCTATCATCCTGCATCCCCTTAAAGGAGGCATTTCATCCTCTTCACTATCCCTCATTTTCATACTCACCCCCTTTACGCAAAAATCATCAACGCCCTTTTTGGGCATTTATAGCAAATGGCCCTACCTTGGCATTTAAAAATTCTAATTCCCGATTTTAGAATAGAAGAATCAGGTTACCTGGTTACTAGGAGTAGAACCGCTTGCCTTTGTCTCTTTCGGGTTTTGTGGGGGAAAGGGTTTTCTTTCCCTTTTTCCATTGGTTTTTCTTTGGTAGATAACCAGTACCCCATTGAAAACCCGGGATTACTACTACCTTTTCCCCCTTTTGTGGTTCTCAACCTTTATGCCCTAGAACCATATCCTCTAATTCTCATAATGCTGAATTCAACAAAAATTTTTAATTTCTCTATTCAATCCAGCAAGAAACCCAGCCTGGTGCCCTCTATCTCCTCTCATTTACCCTGACATCGTAATTCCATCTCCCTTTAAATACCTCCCACTTGATTTTCCTTTAAGAGTTTGCAATTTGTTGTTTCAAATTTCCATAGTAATCGCAGGTACAAACCCCTTTTCACACCCTTTTTATTTCTTCCCCACTCAATAGGGGGTTCACCATTCCCTTTTTTGATTTAACTTGTTGTCCCCCCCACTATTGCATAAACCCAAAATTCAATGGCAGCAAGTTTCACTTTCTTTCCCCATTATTATGAAATCAAAAAACCCCTCTCCACTTCTTTCCCACCAAAATACGCCCGGTCATTCTTCCCTTGGAAAAGGGGGAATCTTTTTATACTACCAAAGATTTTCCTCTCTTTCCCATTCCCTTTTCCAAACCCAGTTCCTCTATTCCGACCACATAACCTCATAACTCCCCACAGAAGTCTCATCAAAACATCCCCCGACTTTATCTCCACCCTTTGTACTCTCCTAGAACGGCTCTCCCTCTTCGCCCTTGGAAACATTTTTAGATTTTTCTAGTCTTTTCTCTACCGTCTCGAATTTGTTTCCCTTCCCTCTTGAAAACATTCTCTTCATTCACCCCTCAAAGCCCAAAACAACCTAGATCAAACCTTCCCCTTCACCTTTAGGAGAAAGTTTTCTCACATGGTTTCCAATTTGAAAAAATTTTTACTAACACAAATTAATAGTTTAAAACCCACGATACATCCCTTAGGTTTCGCTCAAATGATGATTCACACGGTCATCTGTATTTCACAACAATGGAAGCAACTCGCCAATTTTTCTTCTCAATTCTCTTGGAACAACCCAAACTACAAATTCCCCTCCGAGAATTCAAAATAACTCTGGGTTATAAATTTTTCCCCTTTTTTTTATCCTTTTTTTTTGTCTTTGTTGTTTTTTTCCCTTTATCACTTCCTTTTTTTTGTGTGTGATTTTCCCTTTTTTTTTTTTTTTAACAAAAACGAAATTTAAAGGGATACCTTTCAAAAACAATTAATACTATGAAATTGAATACTAACAATTGATATGACGATTTGGAGTTTGGGGTTTTATGTTACCTTTCCCCAAACCCACTGATGTTTTAAAAACCTAAGCTCTGATACCAAATTGATGCGAGATCGGTTCGATCGGATTTCCCCCAACCAAAAACGAACCACCCAAAAAGGGGGACAAAACCCAATACCAAACATTCGGGGAAATTTGCTACCTAAAATTCCAAACACACTCAAGTGGAAAAACCCCCAACCCCCCCTTGCCAAAAAAGCGAGACAAGAACCCTTAGTATTTTTTGAAGACCCACAAATTGGGGGAAAGATCATTAAAAAATCGGGAAAGAATGCCATTGGGAAAAAAAATTTCCCCTAACTAGGTTAGCTCTTTTTAAAAAAAAAAAGAGAAGGAATTTTCTCAAAATATTTTTTCCCCCAAATTCCAAAGGTTTTAAATTTCTATGATCTATTTCCAAAAAAGTTTTAGACCCCTATGGGGCTTTTATTAGGGGTTTTCAATTCGAAAAATAAAGGGGCCCCAAAAAAGTCATCAATTCCCCAAAAAAAGTGCGAAAAATAACAAAACCCAAAACATTAAAGGGGCCGGCCGGGCCTTGGCCTTTTCCGGGGGTGTTTAAATTTTACAAGGCCAACGTTGGGAAAAGAAAACCCCGGTGTTTTTAAAGCCGTTGTATCTTTCCCATGGGTTTTCCCTTTACTCCATAAAAAACGGCCGTGCCTTTAAAAAACAAAGCCCTTTCATCCCGTATTTCCTTTTTGACTTTAAAAAGGTGAATTTACCTTTTTCCAAAAATTAAAAAAAAAACAAAAAAACAAGGAAAAAATTTCCCCCAATTCCCCCAAAACGCAAAAAACCCGGTTTACACCTAGTAGCAAAATTTTTCGGAAAAACCGGGAGAATTTTAAGGAAAAAGGGGTTTCCCCAAAAGATAAAATTTAAACTCCCCCGAAAAATTAACCCAAAAAACCCCCAAAAGGCTTGGAAACCCCGGGAAAATTTAGATCAAAATAAGCAACAAAAAACCATTAATTCCCCCCCTTTCCCCCTTTTTAAAACCCAAATTTACCCCCCAACTGCACTTTATAATTATTTAACCCCCCAAAGAACCCCAACCACCAAATATTTCCACTTTCAAAAACCCCCCAAAAAACCAAAAAGATTCAAAACAACCCCTAATATAAATCCCCCAGAAGAAATGAAAAACCCCAAAAAAAAGAATTTGTTTTTACCCCGAAACCCTTGTTGCACCCGCCACAAAAATTCCCCCCCCTTCCTTAATTTAAAAAATTAAGAAATTTGGGAAAGGAAAACCCCCAAGCCCCCCACCCCCCAATTTTGGAATTTGGGGGGGTTTTTTTTTTTTGCCAAAATAAAACCTCCCCCCCAAACCCCTCCCTTTAAAAAGGGATTTTCGCTTTCCGGGGGGAAAAAAGTGCTCCCAAAAAATTAACCCCCTTTGGCCCCTTTTTAAGGTGGCTAACCCCCCAAAAAAAAAATTTTCAAAAAAAAAATTTCCCAAAAAACCCAAAAAACCAAATAAAATAAATTTTATAAAAAAGAAAAATACATAAAAAAAAAATGCTCTTTTTATGAGCCGGTTCCCCAAAAGGAACCCCCGGCCCAAACTCATCGCCCCGGTTAAAGGTTTGTCCAAAGGGTAACCCCCAAGCTGAGTTTTAAGTGGTTTTTTTCCAATGCCCAGTTTAAAAAATGAAAGATTCCTTTGGGAAAAAAACCCCGAAAGATAAAAGACCAAGATAAAAAAACCCTTTTGCTCAAAATTTCCCCCCTCCCCCAAACCCCCCCCAAAAAACCAAACCCCCCCAAGAAAAACGGAAAAAATTTTATCCCCCCCCCAGGCCCCCAAAAAAAATTTTTTTCCCCAAAACTGGCAAAACGAAAGCAAATAGGACTTTTTTTTTATTTTCCAAAAGGGGAAAAAATTTTTAAAAAATAATCTCTAAAAAAGAAATTTTCCCCAAAAATCCTGGGGAATTTCCATAGTAGGGAATTTGGGTTTTTCTTTTCCTTTTCAAGGGTGTACCTTCCCCCCAACACAAACATGGACTCATTATCTACTAATGTCTCCCCTATCTCAACCCATTCCATTGAGTTTTTTTCCCCTTTTTTTTCTGACTCATCTATATGAAGCGATCCTCAGGGTCTTCTAATGGTTGGCCCAATTTGCTCTTTTACCCTTTAAAAAACCTCTGAAGGTGAACATAACTGTTTTTAAAACAGTTGGCTCTCTGGTGGTCTGCTCGTCTGAGTATGATTATCAGGATCCTCTGAAGGTTGGCACATCGGTGTCTGACAAAATTTTATGCTCTAAAAGGGTTGGGTCGTGTCATATAGAGCCCTCAAGAACCTTTTAAGGTTGGCATACTTTCGGTTTGCACAATTTGGTCCTCCCAGTTAGGTAATCATCTGCGGAACCCCACCATCAAATGAAGGCATCTGTAGCTTCCAAAACTCTGGTCCTCGAGGTGGTCTAAATTCCCTGTCCGAGTATGGATTAAGCCCAAAATTATCATCTCTATCTTCCCTAAGAGCATGATAATCCTCCCTTTCCCTCAGGTGGTGCCAAAAGTTTTCCACAGGTGGGGGGGCAATTCATCCTAATAATCCTTTTCAAAAGTACAAAATTGGGAAAAGGGTCCCGAAGTTCCCCCATCTAGAGTTTTTTTTTCCCCATTTGTATTTCGAATTTTGGTCCACCCATTTGGCTATTGGCCTCATTGCCAATGTAACCCATTCAACATCATATGCAGTTTGGGGAGGGGTTTTTTAATTCTAAAAAAAAAAAATGTAATCCAAATAATTTTGAGCACCCCCCTTCACTTCACCAACTCAAAAACAATTTTGGATAACAACCCACACACTTATACCCCCCAAAGTGCAAAGTCACCAATGAAATAAAAACTTTTTATCACTTAAGTATTAAATAATTGAAGAACAAAAACTACTTCTAATATTAAGAAATTAAATTAAAAAAAGTGTTAAGTTAATTCAAACTTTCCACAAAAGTTGTTTTTAATTTAAAATTCTACAAAACTTAAATTTTCCTTTCTTGCCAGGTTTCACACCACAATTGATCTTGATGTGCGAACCTTTAATCACATAAACCATAAATTAAAAAAACCGCCACTCCTACCCACTACATACAAATAACACTTTAGGTGCAAAAAATTTTTTCTCTTTCCCCCAAAAAGTCCATTTTCCCACGCAACAACACAAATACAACACCCCACTTCCCCAGGGTAACAAAAAAAGGGCAACAAAAAAAAATCACCCCACTTCCCACAAAAAACCCCCCAAATTTCAAAAAAATGGCAGCTTAATTCAATTCAAAAGAAATCTTTAATTGCAATATTCCACAAATGGAAGAGCCATTCAAAAACAAATAAAAACACAATTAAACAATGACTTAATGGGTTTTGAAAATTCAAATGCTTCCCTTAAATCACACCCCAAAAAACGGAAATTTTTTGCAAAATTTTTCCCCCCAATTCGAATTCACAAGGAAAACCAAAAAACAAACTTCACAAACCCCCTTTCCCCCCACCACAACTAGAAAGGCAAGAATAAGGCAATTTTTTTTTTTCAAATCCCAAAAGTTTTGAATTAAACAAAACTCTAGCAACCTTTTCCCCTTTTTTCGAGAATTTTTGACCAAAAATGTAAACAACAACCTTCCCCAAACCAACTCCAACAATTTGCAAATTAAAGCTCCAACCAAAATAATTTTTAAAATCCAAACTACACCCCCAAAAATGCGGTTCACAATTTTATTAACCCTAATTGAAGAGAATATCAAAAAAACAAAAAACCAAAACCCTTCTTCAACATGTGTCAATACCAAATATGAGTGCCTAATTCCAAGCTTAAGCACAATAAAGAATAAAGGGAAAAAAACCAATTCAAAAAAAACCAAAACCGTTTCCCCAAGTAAGCTTTTCACGTAAAAACCCCTTGTAGAATTGATGGAAATTTTTTGTTCAAATATATAATTTAATCTCTAATGATAACTTAACCAAAAACCACAAAAAGGCTTGAAAAAAACCCGGGAAAATCAGATCAAAAAAAGCCCCCACAAACCAAAAATTCCACTTTCCCCTTTCAAAAACCAAATTCACCCCCCAAAGCACTAAAAAATGATATGGTTCAATAACTAAAAAAAACCAATCTTAAAAGATTGATGCCCCGAATTACAATAAACCCTAAGTCCAAGAAAGATTCAAATCTACCCCAGATATACTCACTAGAGAAAAAAAAACAAAACAAAGTTTTAATTTGTATTAAAAAACGATTTTTCTCCTTGTTTCCCCCCCCCCCCCCAATTCCAACTTTTTAGAAAAGATAAAAAATTTTAAAAAGGAAACCCCCAAACCCCTCCCAAAAAGTGAAGGTTTTTTTTTCTGCAAAAATTTAAACCTCCCAAAACCCCCTCTTTTAAACAAGTATTTTTAATGCTACCCCTTTGGGTTAAAAAAAAGCCAAAATTTCAAATTTTCCACTTTTTAAAGGGGGCAACCCAAAAAAAAAGTTACAAAGAAATAAAAGTTTTCCCAAAACCAAAAAAAAAAAATAGTTATAAAAAGAAAAAAACTAAAAGAAATGCCTTCATATGCCGGTCTTCTTTGGATCCATCGGCCCAGCTCTCCCCCGGGGTTTAGGTCGGTCCCTGGGTAACCCACAACAGTTTTAAGTGAGTTTGTCCATTCCCCCGTAAAAACTATAAGTATTCCCCTTTTGGGAATATAAAAAAATAATAAGATAAAAGAGGTTGTATATAAATAAAACCGGGGGGGGGGGTTTTTTCTCAAAATGGGTCCCCCATCGCCAAGATTTTAAATCCTTTTGTTATTGCCCTAATGATAGGCTTGTTGGATTTTGATTCCTTCAAAGACAAGGGCATTCCCATGGTTTTTCCAATCCATTTTTGTTCATGATTGCTCTAATCCTTTTCCCCTTCATGGACCTCCCTTTTTCAAACCCCTTTAAATGCTTCCTTAATCGTTTCGCTCAATTTCTTGTGATCGGTCTAGTGGCACTTCAAGAGAATCCAAATTCCCTCTTCTGGCTTGGCTCCCATCGGATCTCATCAAAGCTGATTGGGTATTCTTTTCATGGCTTTTAATTGCGAGAACATAAGCTATTAACCACATGACCCCCAAGAAGACTAATTGTTCCAACTAAAATTCATATTTATTGAATTTGGCATACAACTCCTCATCTTGTGACCTACCCAATACCAATCTTAAGTATTCTTCAAGCTTCTTAATGCTTCTAAAGTATATCGGGATATCTTCTATAAAGACGACTACAAATTTTATCCAGAAAATCCCCGAATACTCCATTCATTAAGTCCATGAATGCAGCTGCTGCATTCGTTAATCCAAAGGGCATTACCAAAAACTCTTAGTGCCCATACCTATTCTGGAATGTTGTTTTCTAGATGTCCTCTCTTTGATTCTTAGTTAATGGTAGCCTAATCTTTGGTTACTTTAGAGAACACCTAAGCTCTTTACAACTAGTCAAACAGGTCATCTATCCTAGGAAGAGGATATTTGTTCTTCATTATGACCTTATTTAACTCTCTATAGTCTATTTTTAAAAGTCCCGGGCCCCCACCCTTTTCTTTTTCACAAATGGGGAACCCTGGTACCCCCTAAGGAGGGGACATTGGTCTTATAAAACCTTTAAATTTTTGTACCCTCATGTAATTGATCATTAATTTTTCCCAATTCCATTTAATGCCATCTTATAGATTTTTTTTGTTTTGGGGTTATTGTACCTCTCCCAAAGGGCGTGTTAAATTTTAATATTTCCTAGTGGGGGGTTTAAACCGGAAGATTTCTAGAAACACATTAAAAATTCCCTTTCCCACTATCGGACTTTTTCTATCTTAATTTTTTAAATTGGCTTAAAATAAAATATATTTTAACTAGCACTCTTTTTCCCCACATCTCACAAGGAGCCAATCTAGTGGGTTCTCCCCCTTCTAATTTAAAAAAATTTCCCAAAAATATTCTTTCCCTTAGTAATTAAACTACGCACCATGTTTTGCCCTTGAAGGGGTAGCATGATATTTTGATGGGCCATTTTGAAACCAAATATAAGGGTAAAAATCAATCTTTTCAAAAATACCAAGAGGTTTTTTTGGCATCATTTTTCCCATGTTTTCCCTATTCTCACCCCTTTTAAAATTTTAATAAATCCCCATTTTATTTAATTTTTTTTTTAAAGTTTTAAATTTTAAAATTTTTAATTTAAATATTAAAAAAAATATAAAGAAATGAAACTTAATGGTTTTTTTTTTGTGAAAAAAACAGGTTTTGGGGACCCAAAAGAAATTAAAATTTAAATTTGGAGGGGGGTTTTTTTCACAAAGCCGGGGCCCCTTGGGCCGGCCCTTCCCCATTAAAAGCCGCCGGCCTTGACCCCGGCCCCCTATATTAAATGGCCTAAAAAAGAAGTAAAGCCGTCGGCCTTTTTCCCCTCCCCCGGATATCCTTTGGCGAGAATTTTCCCCAAAATCTTATTTTAAAATTTAAATTTTGCTGCTCACATCCTCATAGATCCACCTAATCCCCCTCCTCTTTGGATCTATAAATAGACCCCTTTTTGTAAACCCTTTGGGAGCATCCCTTTTTGTTTTTAAACCCATCCTTTTTTGTTTAAAATTTCCTTTTTTTTCCCTTCTTTTTTTTTCTCATTAAATTTCCTTGGGGTTACTTTAGATTTTTTCAAAAGTTTGGGTTTTGGAAGAAAAAAAAGTCGTTTTGTTTGAATTTTTGTTTTAAATTTTAAGAATTCAAGGGGGCTTTTTGGGAAGATTAACTCTTGAAGATTTTAGCCTTTTGTTCCATTTACTTTATTTTTTTTTTATCCCATTTATTAGTTTAATTTTGGGTTTTTTAAAATTATAAAATTCCATTCACCTATTTATTTAAATTTTTTTTAGGCAATTATATTTAATTTAAAAATTCATCCTTGGGGGAAAATTGGGAATGAAACCCTAAAATTTTTTTAAAAAGGTTAATTGTACCCATGTTTTTATGATTGGGAAAATTATTGGGGATTTTTCTGTTTGGAAAATTCCCTTTGTTTTCCCAAATTTTTAATTGGCCCTTTCATTAAAATTTGGGTTAAAAAATTTTGATAGGGGGTTGTTTGGGATTTGTTAGGGAATTTTTAAATTAGATTGATTGTAAATTTCGGGATTTTGCAAATTTTTTTTTAAATTTAGAGTCAGGGAGGGCGCAATGCAATGTTTCTTTTTTAATTAATCACTAAGGGAATTGGGTTAAGGGGTTTTAGGGCATTAGTTTTTTTGTAGATCGGGGGGTGAAATGAACATAATTTTGTTTCCCTTTTGGTTATTGGAAAACGGGGAAAGCCGACTAATTAATTTGGGTCAACACCCAAAAAAAAGGTTTTTCCCTAAACTCACTTGAAAAATTTAAAAACCCACAATTTTAAATATAAATGGTAAAATTTGATTAACATACGGGGGAAATTTCAAATTTCCCTTTTTCCCAAAATTTTGGATAGTTTATTAAAAAATTTTTCCCTTGTTGCTTTAATTTAAATTTTTAGATTGAAAAATTTCAAAACCCCTTTTTAATCCCCTAGATTTTGGGTAAAAATTTGAAAATAGATCTAGTACTCTATTGGTTTCCTCGAGGGATCGAAAACCTTACTTTTCACCATTTTATTACTTGATACGACCAGTGCACTTGCTGAAATTTTTCCCCCCAATTTTATAAAATTTTTCTGAGCGTATAAATTTTTTGGGCCCCGTTCCCGGGGGACTAATAGATTTTAGATTTCGAAATTCGTTGGTAATTTAGGCACAATTATTTTGTTTTTTAAATTTTTTCTTACTTTGTGTGATCTTTTTCCCTTTCTTTTTTAAGGGTTTTCTTTTTATGCCGGGAGTAGAATTTGTTTGAACTTCTCCCAAATTAAATTTCTTGAGATAGAACGCCCCTTGGGGAAAATTTGAAAAAAGAGCAGAGAAGAAAGGAAGAAGAAAACTTTGGCAAAATGAGAACAACAATCAGATTAAAGGGTGTTTAAAGCCACTTGGGGAATACACGATCCCTGTTGTTTAGGTCCGGCAATTAAAAGGCCCAAACAATTCGGGGTAATAATTTCGATTTTAAAACCAGCACTTTTAAAAATTGGTTAAATCAAATAAATTTGGAGGTTATCCAAATGAGAGTCGAGGAGCATATTCCCGTTTTTCCCAATATTGTAATACATTTAAAAATTAAAATAATGTATCTGATTTTTGTAATTAGGCTAAAACTTTTTCCGTTTTCACTAGAAAAAAGTGGGGGTTTGGGTACAATTCTTTGGGGGCCCACAAACTCTGAAAACCACTTGGGTAGATCTTCTCTAAATTTTTGGGGAAATTTTCCCCCACCAGTTTTGAACACCCTGGGTTAAAGAAATGACATCACAAACTTCAGTAATTTTTAGTGGTGAATCACTTTTGGGCAGGGGAAAGGATTAAAGGGAAGGCAATTAAAAAATGCCCCCACCCAGGGAAATAAAAGAAAATTTCCCCTTATTGAATATTCTATTTTCTTTAGATGTTTAAATTGAGATCTCTAGTAAATGCTGTTCGGGGGGTGCACTAATGAGAAAGACATATGTTTGGGGGGTAGTGCTTTGATAGATGAAAGGGCCCTTTCTAGTGCACAAAAAGGGCAAAATGAAGAGGTAAGCCCTAGGTGGGCCCCTGCAATGACATGGACCCCTTAACAGCCAGATTTCTGCTCTTACCCCCCAGGTAAAAAAAACTCACCTCTCCCACCTTCTTTAATGTTAAAAAAAATTTCTTGTTGTGATTAGGGCTCAGGACCACACTAAACTCTTGAGTCCCCAAACTGGAAAATTTCCCCCCTCACCCCCATGGGAGCAAGTAAATTCTGTCAATTTTTTCCCCAAAGGTAACCCAGGACCTTATTCAAACACCTAAATCCAGGGTGGGGGAAAACACCCAAAATTTTTCTCATGGAAAAAAGATAAAAAAGGGTATTTAAAACCCCCCTGGATTTCAAAAGCAAGGTCCTAATCAAAATTTCTCCCCAAACAATATCCAAATTTAAAATTACCTTTTTCCAGAAAGGTCAGTCTAAAAAGGGAAGAACTCATGTTTAATTTTATATGAAAAAAACCCTGACACAATTTGAAATTTTTCAACAACCCAAACCTTTAGGAATCTTAAAAAATCAGCTTAGCCCAAATGTCTCAACGTTGAGTAATAGACCAAATGGTCTTTACCTAGCAATACTGAGCAAAACCCAAAGGGGGTAAAGTATTATGTTAAGAAGTGGAAAGGGAAATTTGGTTGATAAGAAACTTGAGGAAAGGGGGTTTAACCGGGGAAAAAAAGAAAAAAAGGGAAAAAAAAGGAAAAGGGGAAATTTCAAAAAAAAAATTCCCCAAAAATAAAAGGCCATTTTTTTTCCTCCTTTTCCCCTTTCCAGGAAGCTGAACCCAACAAAAATTTGGGATTCACAATTTGCAAAATTTTTTTAAAGTTTTTAAAAAAAATTTGAAAATTTAAAAATTTCCCTTTTTTGCGAACACTTCAGCAGATCCCCTCTTATCCCTGGGTTTTCCATGAAGGATTTACTCACAAAAAAAGGGAAGAAAAAAGGGGAAAAACCGGTGATGCTTAAGGGGGAAGTTCAAGGATTTCCCAGAGGGTTTGTCCCTATTTCCCAAAGAAAACAAAGAGTGGGGGAAATTTTTTAGGTTCCTTGCACCTAGGGCAATTTTCATTTTGTTTAAAGTTTTATGGACTCGGGTGCAAGTAAAAATTTAATGCCTCTATCTATTTTTGGGAAATTGGGACTTGGAGAATGAAAGGGAACCATGTTCCCTTTAAACTTGCTGTTGGGAAGCATAAAATTACCCAAGGGGGGTTTTGTGGAAAAATGTCCTAGTGAAAGTAGAAAAAATTCATTTTTCCATTAACTTTATAGTTTGGGGTTGGGGGAAAGGAAAAAAGAGGTACCCATGACCCTTGGCAACCATTCCTTGCAACGGTTAAAGCCTTAATTGATGGGGAAACCCAAGGTAAGCTTACTTTAAGAGTTAGGGAAATGAAAAAAGTCACTTTTAATGTGTATGAGGCTACAAAAAAATTTGTTTGACTGAAAAACCCCTTGTTACACTTTTGATAGTTTTGTTTGAGTTTTTCCTCTGAGTTCATGGGGGAAAGGTGGGTTTTGGAAAAACAAGGGGAGTCAGTTCTTGGGGATTTAGATATTGGAGTGGAAAATTTGGATGAACCCCAAGAAGAAGGTGAAAAAAATTTGGGGAATTCAAGACTCGACACTATGGGGAGCTGGGGACCACTGGAAAAAAACCGATGCCTTTCATTAACAAAATTCCCCGGGCTTGAACTTAAAACCTTTGCCTGGTCTTTTTAAAGTAGGGCTTTTTTTGGGAAAAAATATACTTCCCAATTTAAACTTTTCTTTTTCCCTTTGACAGGTATCAAGGGGCAAAAACTTTTGGATGTTTTTAAAAAGGGAACAAAAGGAAGTTTTATCGGGTGGCCCAAATGCGGATTTTAAAGGGGAAATTACCCTTTTAAATTTTGGTATCATGGGAAATTTTCTTGAAGCTGAGGGTTAAACCCAGTAAAACCCAAAAAAAGAAAATTAACCCCCAACTTTTAAGGGAAGTTTTTTAAAAAAAGGAAAATTTTGGCTTAAATTGTTAATGCAGGCATTTTTTTTCCCAAAATTTTTCTGATAGAAAATGGGTTGGGCCCTGTCCAAGTTGTCCCAAAAAGAAAGGTGGCTGACTGTAAAAAAGGGAGATGCCAACGAATTAACCCCAAACCCCCCGTATGTCCCGGGTTTGGGGGTTTTGGGCCAAAAATTATAAAAAATTGGGAATGCTCCCACCCTTTAAAGACCCACTTTCCCCTTTTACCTTTCATTGATCAGAGGGTTGGGAAAAAATCGCGGGCATGATTTTTTACTTTTTCCCTTGATGGTTTTTGGGGGTTTATAATAAAATTTTCATATGGGTTTCCGGGGATCAGGAAAAAACCACATTTACTTGTCCCTAGGGGTACTTTTGCATTTAGGAAAATTGCCCTTTGGTCTCTTTTAATGCCCCTGTTTACTTTTCAGAGGGTATGATGTCTAATTTTTGGGCATGTTAAGAATTTTAATTTAAAAAATTTTGGATGATTCTTGTTTTTGGGAAGTCCCTTTTAATCATGTCTGAAAAATTTAGGTTGGTGCTCAAAAAATTTTAAGGGAAAATAACCTACTTCTGAAATTGGGAGAAATGCCCTTTTTAAAAGGTAAGAGAAAGGGATTTGTTAGGGCCCCAAGGGGGTCAAAAAAGGGATTTAAGTTGACAAGGGAAAAATGGAAGTAATAGGAAGTTGCCACCCCCCACTTTAGTAAAAGGATCAAGGGGCTTCTTGGGACATGCTGGCTTCCCCACCCGGGGGGGAAATTTTTCAGGGACTTCCTAAAAAACTCAAAACCTCTTTTGTAATTTTTCTTGGGAAAAAGATTCTACTTTTGTGTTTGATGAAAATTGTTTTGCAGGCATTCCAAAATATTGAAGGAGAAGCCGCTCTGCCCCCGTGATTGTTTCCCAAATTTGGGAATTCCCTTTAACTTTTGGGGGATGCTAGTGACTATGCCCTGGGGGGAGTAATTTGGGGAAAGAAAAGGTTTAAACTTTTTTCTATATACATGCAAAAAGGGAGAAACCCTTTAACGGGGCCCGAAAAACATGCCCCAACAGAAAAAAAGCTATTAGCAGTGATATTTGCTGTGAAATTTAGGGCTTTCTTGATAGGTTTTAAAAAAATTGTAACACAGATCATCTGCTCTTAAGTTTTATTTGCTTTAAAATGATGCAAAAACCCCGGTTAATTCGTTGGATTCTAATTTTCTACAAGAATTTGACTTAGAAAAATTTAAAGGGTAAAAGGGAAGTGGGAAAAAGTGGGTTTCTGATCATTTATCACTTTTTGGATATGATGTTTAGAACCACCCATTTAATGAAAAATTTTCCCGAAAGAGCTTTGCATGCCAAAAAGACAACCATGAAATTTCCTTGGTTTTTCCGCATAGTTTAAATTTCTTGGGTTTAAAAATTTTTTACCATATGGTTTTCATTCCAACAGAAAAAAAAAATTTTTGCATGACCCTGAAGAATTTTTTTTTTTGGGGTGAACCGTATTTATTTAAAGCCCGTGCTACCAAATAAATTTTAAAGATTTTGCCTAAAATTGAAAAAGTTAGCATAATCAGGCACTTCCCCTCCAAAAAAACAGGAGGTCATTTGGGGGAGAAAGAACAGCAGCAAAAATTTTTTAACTTTCGGATTTTTTTTGGGCCCCGTTTTTTTTCATGATTGCAGGAACTTCATTATGACTTGTGGGTTTTAAAGCCAAAAGGGCTGGGAAAAATTTTTTAAGGGGACCAGAATTACCCCCAAAATAATATACTTTTAAATTTTAAAATTTTTGCGTTTGGGGGAAACGACTTTATGGGTCCTTTTTTCCCCCATCTTTTTCAAACAAAAATATTTCTTTTAGCTTGTTGATTTATGTTTCGAAAAGGGGAGGGGGCAGGGGCTCTAAAAATTAAAACTTTGGGTTGTCATTAAAAATTTTTGAAAAAGAATATTTTTTCAAAAATTTGGGAGTACCTAAGCTATTTTAAAATGATGGGGGAACACATTTTTGTAAAAGGCAATTTGGGGAAAATTTTTATTAAAATTGGGGTTTCTCCCCAAAAAAATTTCCCCCCTTTTCATCCACCCAAAAATGTGGACAGGTTTTAGGAAACCAATAGGGGAAAATTAAACGAATCTTAGAGAAAAATGCTTTCATCCCCAAAGGATTGGTCCCCTTTTAAAAATTGATGATGCATTGGGGGGCTTTTTGGGAAAGCTTTTAAAAAAACCTATTTGGAAAAGTCCCCCTACAAAATTTTTTATGGTTTAAAACATGTCACCTACCCGTGGAGCTTTTTGCCCAAGGCCCTACTGGGCCCTTAAATATCTTAAATTTTAGTTTTCCAAACTGCAAAGGGGAAAAGAGGTTGCTCCCTTTTAAACAAATGGTGAGGAAAGAGGAGGAAGCATATTTAAAATGCGAGAATTTACAAGGAGAGAGCAAAAACGTGGCCCTGTTAAAAAACATTTTTACAGCGGGGGGTTATTGCCTGGTAAAGAGTCTTATTGTACAACTCTCGATTGGGAAACTATTCCCAGGTAAGTTGAAATCACGATGGTCTGGACCATTTTTTAAATTTTTTAATTTTGTTTCCCTTTTGGTGCAGTTGAGTTTTAAGGCAAAGACAACCGTACTTTAAAGGAAAAAGGTTATCTTCTCAAACTTTTCTAGGGAAAGGGGAAAAATGTTGATAAAAAACCCCCAATGTGGATTTTGGAATTCCAAAAAACTTGAATTGGAAAAGTCGGGGTAGCGACCCATAAACTAAGCGCTTCATGGGAGGCAGCCCCTGCCAAAAAATTTATACCCTAGTGTTTTTTGAAAAAAAAAAAAAAAAAAAAAAAAAAAAAAAAAAAAAAAAAAAAAAATTCAAGGCTGGATAAGAGCCGCCGGTGCAATCAAGACATCCAAAGGGTGACAACATTTTAGGAGGGAATTTTTTTTCCTAAGGGAAAAATTTTAAACAACCGGGGAAAATACCAGTATTTTTTAATTTCTGCAATTTACATTTGTTTCCCTTTAAAATTTTTTGTATATTAGGAACAAAGGGAAAGTGAAAAACAATGGGGAAGGGGATTATAAAAGTAGAATTATAAAGATTTTCCACATCATGAGTTACAAAAACCCATGCTTTATTTTTGTACAAGGTTTACCATCAAAGGAATCTTTAAATTGACCCTTAAATTTGGGGCCCCAATCCCCCAAATGTTGTTGGGTTAAATTTACTAGTTAAAAAATTTAAAAGTAAAATTCTAGAGAAGGGTTTTACCCTATGTTTAGCCTTTTTAAATTGAGATTGAGTCCTTAAGTTTTAAAAAACAAGCAATTTAAATTCAAAGGGGAAAAAATTTGGGTTTGGGGTAAATCTCCTTTAAATTTTTTTGAGAAAAAACCTTAACACCCTAGTGAAAGAGGTTTTAAAAGGAAAAAAATTTTTCTTAAATGATCCCCTTTAAAAAAAAAAAAAAAAAAAAACCTTTACTCCAAAAACTCAAGGGAAAATGAGTTAAATTTTCCAATCTTTTAAAAGTTAGGGGGGGGAAGAGTTCGTGGGGGCCCCCTTTTAAAACCTGGTCCCCTTAGGGGATGAGCCCAGGGTGTGCCCAAATCAATGAACTCACAAAAACGAAAGGGGGGGAAAGGGAAAAAAAATTAGTACCTTAAATTTCAAATTTAGGTTGAAAGGGGAGCTTTGGCCCCCCCAGAAGTGAAGTCCCCACCCGCGCCCCAAACAAGGGAAATAAAACATATTTAAAAAAAAAAAAAGGGGGGAAATTCTAGGGGAAAAAAAGGGTTTCCATATTCTTTTAAATCCTTGTTATCTTGTTTAGAGAAGTAAAATTTTAGGGAGAAAGATACTTTCCCAATAAACCCAAAGAAGTTTAAATGAAATTTTTTTTCCTTTTGGACAAAATATTGTTTTCTATTGTTAAAAACTGGGGGTTTAAAAAATTTTGTTGTTAAATTTTTAAATTTAACCCCACTAAATTTTCCCAAATAGATATACTAGTTACAAATTTCCCCGTATGGTCAGAAAAATGGGGGACCAAAATTCAATGATGGATTTCTCTTTTTTTAAAAAATTATTTTGCTTGGGGACAAGCAAAAGGTTTTAAGTTTTGGGGATGTTTAAAAGAACCCAATTAACTTTAAATTTTCCCTTTTTGAAATTATATTAAATTTTTTTTCAATATTTAAAAAAAATATAAAAAATAACTTAATGGTTTTTTGGGGAAAATACAGGGTTTTTAGGACCCAAAAGTAAATTACAAATTAATTTGGGGGAGTTTTTCACAAAGGGCCCCCGGGGGTTGGGCCGGGCCAAAATTCAAAAACCGCCGGGCCTTTAGCCCGGGCCTTTTTTAAACCCCGGCCTCAAAAAGAAGTAAAGCCGTCGGCCCTTTATTTTTCCCCCGGGTATTCCCCCTTGCGAGAATCTTCCCAAAAATTTATATTTAATTAATTTGGGTGGGCCACATCCTCCAAAAGGATACTAACAGCTAGCCAGTCATTTATTTTTTTCCAACTTTTAAAGCACTTCAAAAAAAAATTTTCTCAGATACACAGGATACAAACACACCGGTATCAAACAAACATATGCATTACAAGAGGTATTAAAAGGGCAAAATTGCAATGTTGTCTACATCCAAGATATCCAAAGTGCACTACTGATGAATAGCAAACACTCAAGTAAGAACTTTTTGTCTAAGACCTCCTACCCTTTGACCCTACCTCCCTACCCTCTCACGGGAAAGATCTAACTACCTAAAAAAAAGGGCCCGTCTAAATTCTGATTTATCCCTAAAGACATTTAAACCCTACCATATGTCCCCTCTAGTTGCACACTTTGGCAAAAGATTAAAGACTAACCTTTTAGTGCAAAAACCTGCTAATTCCCCAACCCTTCCCACAAGAAAAATCTTTGCCCCATCTAGCCATTTTAATACCCCTTTTAACTCTTTAAGGTCCTAAAAATCAGCACATTTAACATTTAACCAAATTAAACAATAGTGCTCAAGGCATTTTTTGATCTGGAGAAAAGGGGCTACAGCTCTTAGTGCTTTGTTTTGGGCAATAAGTGATGTCTTTTTTTTCCCTATCTTGCTCCTTTTCCATTAGAGGCGAGCCCTTTTTTCCCCAAAGTTATTGTTGCTTTGGGCTCCTCTGTTTTTCTATGATCTTCTTATTTTACCAGGTTTTTTTCCCTTTGTAAACCCATTTCAACATAGTTTTTACTTAAAAGGGGCCCCTACTACAAGTTGTAAGTCTAGTTCCAATCCTCTCAAAACCTTTTTAGCTCGGACCTATCATCATTACAAACATTTTTTTGGGAAGGGAAATGAATGAAGCAATTTTAACTTTACCTCATACTCTTCAACTGTTCGTTTCCCTTATTTACCCGTTGTAGTAAATTTTTTCTCCATTCCCATCTCTTGAGTTGCTGGGGAAGTAACTCTGATAAAACCCAAATCCTTAAATACAACCCGTTTATGCATTCCCTTGTAAGTCAAAGGGAAACCAAAAACCCACCATTTTTTCTGGGAGTTCCCCTTCAGCATAAATGCCCGCATAATTTACCTCCCTATCTTTTGGTATCCCAGAAGGCAGCAAATGTTTTCTTAATTTCCAAAACCCAATCCTCACCTCGGGTTGGGTCATCCACTTTGGGGTTAAATTCCTTTGCTACCTTATGGACCTATTAAAGCTAAAGGGTTCCACTGGCATTTCTGTGTTTTTGGGACATTGGGGGGTTAGTTTGTTTTATAATAGTCCGACCAGGTGGTTTAAAGTATTCAGTACTTTAAAATATCTCTTCAACCATCCAGTGATAGGAATAAAAATCTAACAAGACCTAAACATTAGGGCAAAAAACAAAAGGGTTTCAAATCTTGGGGTTGAGGGCCCATTTTGAGTAGATCGACCCCGGAATTATTTATATATTAACCTCTTTTCTATTATTCTTGTATTTTATATTCCAACAGGCCACTTATCATATTCAAAAGGGCAATGGACAAACTCTCTCAAACTCAGCTTTGGGTTATCCATAGACCGACCTGAACCCGCGATTTTTTTGGGCTTATGGGCCAAAAGAAACCGGCATGTTTTAAGACCAATTTCTTTTATATATTTTTCATTTGCATAAATATTTATGTTGTAATCATTTTGGGGGCACTTTTTTTTTCTTTGTAACTTTCATTTAGGGGTTTGCTTTCCTTAAAAAATAGCAAACTTGTAATTTTGAGCACTTTTTAACCCCAGGAGAAGCAAGTAAAAAACTTTCTTAAGGAGGTTTGAGGAGGCTTATTTTTGCATATCAAAAAACTTCTTCTACACGTGAGAATTAGGGGTTTCCCAATTTTTTATTTTTGACTTTTATCAATTTCAATCCCAAGAGTTTTAAATTGTGGCGAGTGCAACATCTTGAAATTGTGAGTTAAATCAATTTCATTTTGTTGGGATTTCTTTTTTTTTCTCTATGTTTTCCCTATCTAGGGGTTTAATTGAATAGTTCTTGGTCAGAAATACATCTTATTGTTGATGAATTATTTTGTTTATTTGAGGAACTTTGCAATTGAATTCGAATCTTTATTGAAGAAATTTTCCCCTTTAAAACGTGTTCTTCACTATTGGAAAAGGGGTTCTTTGGGAAATTTTGGGTTTT
>JBBMOL010002641.1:0-22425 GCA_037954665.1 Laguncularia racemosa
CTTCTAGACAATACCGGCCTGTACTTCAACTACACCCCAGTACTTTCCTCCGGCATTTAAATCCTGTCTTTGACCCCAAGTTAGAGACTTCTCAAATTTACTTGAATTACACCTTTAAAATCCATTAACCTAATTTATCACCATAATAGAATTAAGTACAATTTCCTTTTTAATTTCTATAAAATCCATAATAAATTTAAAACACACTTCATACTATAAAGATTAATAAAAAAAGGCTCAAATCACCGCTGATGTAGAAACTTGGCTACTTCTACTCCTAATTATTTGAAATTTGTTAGCCCATGCTATAAAAAATGAAAATTTTCAAATTATTTACCACCCCATGATTAACTTTTCTTCCTCCAATAATGTGTGCCAAGGGGTGATAGACCATTTTCAGATCAAAAATTCTAATGGATGATGCCTTGGACTTTGAAGGGTTATAATGGATTTCCGCCTCACAAGGTTGTTCCCAATATCTTTGGGCAAACATATCTTTAATCTAAAGTTGTTGGCAGTCACTGGAAATCCATTATATGATTTTGATACTGAGTACAACCTAAAATTTTCCAAACTGATATACCCAAACGATATTTTTCTATCCATATACTTGAAAATTTAGACATGACAATCAAATTACAACAAAGAGAGAAACTCAAGTGTAGCATCTCTAATAAGCTAGCTCGTTAATTTCAAAAAGTAACCCAGGGCCCAACATTTGATTATTTCATGAATTCATTCATCCATTCTATAAGCCGTAAGTATCCTCCTGTCAAGGTATTCATTATTTCCAAAAGAAAGGGGACCCTAGTCTTTTTCTTCATTCTTTACTCCATTCTTCTCGAGTATCTAATAGGTGCTTCATGCACTCTTCTTGTTGTGGAGGGTTTGCAGCCTCTGGTGAGAGGGGAAGGCTATTTCTTGCGGTTGGTTAGATGGGGAAGCTTGTTGCTTCCCCTTTTTTATTCACTACACTTTTTGGGCCTCATTTATATAAAAGATTTATAGAGTTCATGATAAAAAAATAAAAAAAAATCAAGTCTAATTTTCATAACTTAATCAAATTTAAAAAAAAACTCACAATTGATGCACAATATCTATAAAAGATTTTTATAATCAAAGTGTAAAAAAAACAAGCATCAATTTTTTAGATAAAATCATAGGATAAGACATAACAGTTTTAAAGCGGCCAAACTACACAGCCGTGCAACAGGGAGGGTAGGATTTAAAAATAGGTAAAAAATTCAAATCAAAACGACGCGAGATTTGGTCGTGCACAAAGTCGTGTATAATTTTTAAGACAATTAGATAACTAAAACCTCTTCAAAGTTCCTTGAATTTCTACTTTAGTACTTAAAATTGAAAAAAATCCCTTTTTTTTGCATGCTTAGAACCCTAATGTCAAAATAAGCACTACAAATCAAAAATAAGGGAGCTACTTGTATCACATAACTTCAAAAACAGTTGATTGCAGGGTATTGGTAAAAGCCCCAAAAAGTAAAGAACATAAGTTCAAATGAGATTGATATGTATTTAAAAAAGCAAAAGAAAAATCATTTAAAAAGACAAAATCGGGGGAAGAAAAAGGGTATTCAAGACAACCTGAAGACTCAACAAGAAACAATCACTACCTCACACATACCCATGTGCAAGAACATTTTCACACATGTCAAGAACCCAATAATACAAAAATTATCATGTGGTAGATCAAATACAACAAAAAAAAAAAAAGAAAAAACTTACTTGGATGTGTATCTGGAGAAATAGAAGAAATAGTGAAACACGAGGAAGAAATGTGTGAAGTGTAAAAGTGTAGTTTTATGAGGATGAGGAGAAGAGAAGTGTATTCAAGGGGAGCAAAATCAAAAAGCGTGTGAAGAGACTGTAAAAGTGACTATATATATATGACACCCTGCAAGGCTTGTGCACGGCATCTCAAGGCCATGTAAAGTGCAAAAAATTTTAAAACTGAGGTTGTCCTTTAGGACACCAAAGTGCCTTGGGCCTTCTGCACGAGTAATTTTTAAGGTTGTCTAGAGTGCTAAAAAGTGATTAAGGCTCCTGTTGTTAGAGCATGAAGTGCCCTAGCTCCTGCACGACCATGCAGGGTTCCAAAAAGTACCCAAAGGCTCCTTTGAGGTGTGCAAATGCCTTTTAGCACTACTTGTGCTCAAAGTTGTGCAAGTGTGAAATATTGTATAAAATTCTAGCAATAAATTTGTCGAGTCTAATTTTTGATTTCTCATTCCTAATTCGATCAATACTAGACCCCCATCTCATCTAATGTAATCATCGACTTGATTAGGAATTTCGTTTTTTTTTTGGAGTCGTCACCCAACTGTTTGTTGGAAAAATTGAATTAAGACTAAATTTAGTAGATTAGTCCTAATTTGGATCACTATCATCGTGATTTCCTCTTCTCGTTTTGTAAAAAAAAAGGAAAGGGGAAACCAAATTTCAAAATTCGGAAAGGCTAACCTTAAAACCATGAGGTTACCACCCTAATCTCCTAAAATCTACTCTATCTAGAAATGTCTTTTTATTATTTCTTGTTATCTTTTATTGTATTTTTTGGTGAATTATTCTGGGAAAATGATTTTTATTCCCTTTAGGGTTGCCCCAAATGGGTGCCTACGTAACTACTATTCAAGAACAAACGTGTCGATTCGCTTTTTTTTGAAAAAACTTAAAGTGTTTGTGAATTTTAATTATGAAATTTCTTTTCATTTATTGTTTTTTACCATTTTAGGATTTTCAAAAAATCTAAGCCTAAGCTTAAAATTTGATTTTTGAAAATGATATTTTTAAGGAAAAACCAAAATTTGGATTTATTTAAGAAAATGATTTTTCTAAGTGAAAAAAATTTCATTTTTTCTATTTTCCACTCATTTCTATTATTATTAAAAATTTTAAATGATTTTTTTTTTAATTTTTTATGAATTTTTATAATTTTTAAAATTTTTTTAAAATTTTCACAATTTTTATAATTTTTTTTATTGAAATTTTCTCCTAAATTTTTCATCTATCCTATTCTAAAATCAAAATTTTTTTATTATAATTATTTTTTAATATTTTTTATTATTTTCTTATAAATTTTTACATTTTTTTATTTAAAAATTTTTTAAATTTTTTTTTTTCTCATTCATCTTAAATTAAATCCAAAAAAAATAACAAATTTCTAACATTTTTTTCGATTTTTTGAATTATAAATAACAAATAAGTAAATAAATAAATTCGAAATAATAAAATAAAAATAAAAAAAATCGAAAATCCGACTTACCTGGGTTCAGGTCGGTGCCGGGGCGGGTCGGTCGATCGACACGGCGGCGGGATGCTCGTTGATGGGGTTTCGGCGGCCTTTCGAAGCGGTTGAGGTGTCGATTCCTAGGTTTTTTGAGAGTGAGGAACTCAATTGTGGTTGGTATTTGCTTCAAAACGCCTCCTAATGCTGCTGGGGGGGCTTGATCGGGTCTGGGTTGAAGAACCTGGCAGGCTACATTCTCTCTCTTTTTTCTCTTTTCCACTTTTGACCCTGCCCACCTCTCCCTTCACCCTCATTTATAACAAAAGAAATTGATTTGGGATAAGCTGGGTTTTCCCCGATTGAAGCAAATCGATTTACGATAAAAACCCACTCCATTTGTGCAAATCCTTTAATTTGTTGCATTGTTTCCCAAATTTGGATAGTTTATTTATTTCTTTTGAAGACTTTTGGATTCGTGCAAAAAACAAAAACAAAAGGCCGAAATGGGTTTTTTTCTCTCGCCGCGATCCGGACAGAGTTAAAAGACGATCTGCGCCCCGCTGCTTCGCCCCGGGCCAATCGGATGCGACACGTGCCCAAGCAAAGAAAAATTTCGAAAAACGCAGATTCTCTTTCCCCTGTTTCGAACCCCAAAACCGAACCCACCCCCGCGCGCCCAAACCCAGTTCGGACCACTTCTTGCCCACTTTCGGTTTTTATATTTTCGAAATTTACATATATGCAATCGATTTTTTTTTTTTTTTTTGTATTTTTTGGAATTTAAAAAAATTATTTAATCCTTTTTATTGCCTTTTTTTAAATGCAATTATTTTCCAAAATTGATGTATTTCCTATTATTTTTTTTTTTTTTTGAAATTTTTCCATTTTTTCAAATTTTAAAGAAAAATAAAAAAAATTTTAAAAAAAAATTTGGGAAAATTTAAATTATTGTTGATTATTTTGATCTTTGGGGCAAAAATGGGGTTTTACCTACCCCTTTGTAGAAGTTTGACAAACTTAACTACAAAAACAAAAAGACATCATTTTTTCCTCTTGATTGAAAGATAACCCTTGTTTGGCTTTTTATCGGGAAATTTTGGGTCTCTAAGGAAAATTCCCATGACTAAAAATCCCACAGATTTTGTGATGGTTGGGTTGTTAGGGATGGTCCAAACAATCTAGAGAAAGTATCATCCCAAAAAAAAGCTCTATGGCTGACTAATTGGCATAGGAAACATTTTAAAATTGTTTAGGGGGGGTTTTAAGTAAGTGGAATATCTATGATAGGAAGCTCTTACGGCCCTAGCAACCTTGAAGAAAGATTGTTTTAGGAACCTTTTAGCTGGCCCCCCTGTCAACAAAAGCGTCTGCATAGACTGGTGACTGTTGGAAAAAAATATTTTCGAAGAGTGCCTCTAGCGACTAAAGGGTAGAGTCAAAAAATGCCCCTACTACTGATCGATAGATTCAAAAAGTGCCCTCTGAGCTAATTGATCGATAGATTCAAAAAGGGCTCCTCTGAGCTAATTTTCAAAAAAAAGGTTCGGGAAAGTGCCCCTTCGCGGCTAACTGCCTATAGCGAAGGACTGCCAAAAAAAGGGGGGCCCTTATAGGCTAAAAAAAATTTTTGAAGGTGTTTTTTGGAAAGTGCCCCTTGTGGGCTGACAAACTATAGGGGGAAGGTTTTTTTAGACTACAACTCTAGGGAAGAAATGCCGAAAGGGCCCCAACAGCTGCCCTGATACGATTTTTAGGAAGTCCCCCATGGGGCTAACTAACCTTTGGAGGGAGAAACGTCTCAAAATCCCCGAGGGGCAAACCCCTAAAGAGAATTTTTAGGCGAGTGCATCCTATGGCAACTAACCTATAAAAAAAATTTCTCAAAAGGCACCCCAAGGGGCTGACCTTAAAAAGATAATTTTGGGAAATGCCCCTCATGACTTTTAAACCTATGACGGGGAAAAAAGTCAAAAAGGTGCCCTTATAGCTGCCCTTTAAAGAAAATTTAAAAAGTGTCCCATTACGGCGACTAACCTTTAAAGGGATGTTTAGACAATGCCCATTGCGACTGACTAATCTTTGCTTAAAACATGTTTCTACAACTACTAAATATTTGATGTTTTCAGATATGTGGATGAAGTTATTCATTTTAAAATTTTTCCCAAATTTATCGGGGGAAGCAACCAAACAACCGAACTTTCGTGCGGTTTGCTCTTACTTTGCTTACTCTTGCTTTCACACGGGTTTTAAGATCTTGTGGTTTCCCTTTCTTTCGAGGCTCTTTCGACGTAGTGTTTTCCTACAAGCACCAATTTTTTAATCCCAAAAAGTAAATAAAAATTATATTAAAAAAATTTATTGAATTCATATCATTTTATGTTTATCCTTCATTATTGGGGTAGGTAATGTTTTAGGAATTTTTTGTTTTAATGAGAATCTTGGAATTCGCCCCCTTCAGAGACATTAACTTTGCTTGTAAAAAAAAAAAAAGGACCAACAAACTTGTTTTGAATATTGGCTTTCATAACTTTGGGGAAAAATTTTAAATTCCCCCTTGCCTAAGGATATACATCTTAACACAACTGCATTGAGGGGATCCCAATTCTAGATCATCCTTTTGAGCAATACAAGCACCTCCTATGACCTTTTTACCACATACGGACCCCCCAAATTTGGGGGAAAATTTTCCTCGGAGCTTGGCATTTAAGAAACCCCCCTTAGCACCAATCCCCCTTTTTTAAGTATCGAGGGTTCATTTCTTGTTAAATCTCGAGCCATCCTTTTTTAGTAACCTGGCCGTGACATAATGCAGTAGTCTTTTTTCATCAATCAATTCTGCTGATCAAGCCTCTTCTTTTCCCAATCGATTCATTTTGCTGATTTTTGACAGAATTCTAATGAAAGGTATTTCGAACCCCCGACGGTAGCACTGCCTCGGACCCTATACCAAAAATTGGGGGAACCCCTAAAATTTCTTTTTGAAGTCCCAAAAACTAGAGACAAACGGGAACACTCGGCCCGCTTGTAAGTATTTCATTTTTTCGAGACTTTTTTAATTTTTGTTAGCGCTTCTACTGCCCCGTTTATCTGAGGGGGGTAGGAGTTGAATTTCTAAGGTTTTTGTGAATTATTACATAAACCTTCATCAAATTTTTTGTCAAGATTGGCCCGTTGTCGGAGATGGAACCCAGAACTCCCAACGAGCTATTAGTCCCTTTTTAAAAAACGGGCTTTACCCCTTTGTACTTGGATATGTGAAACCTACCCACTTTGGAAGTAACAATTGCTACCATATAAACCCTGGCCCCCTTGATCCCTTTTTTTTGAGTGATTGGGGTATTAACGATTCCCCACATGGGGAAAGGCCATGGCGACAAAAGGCAACCTTGGGGAGCAATTTTTCCATTTACAAAACTTAACAGGGGACATCTTTACATATTTTATGCAATCTGATTCAGGTTTCCAAAAGATCCCGACCTCATAAATTTTCGGGGCCCCATGAGCCGTTCATATGAGTCCACATACCCCTTTAGTATTTTTTTCATCATTTTGCATACTTCATTTTTATCCACATCTTATAAGGGGGTATCAACGATCTTTTTTAAAGATAGAACCCACTAATAAAAAAATGACTTGCTAACCTTTTGATATTTTCTGTCATTCTTTCTACCATTTCAGGATTTGCTTTCTTGGAAAAAATTTGATGTCGATACCAGGTTTTTTCCCTCGTGCTTTTCAATTGCTAAAAAGTAGCGACTGATTTTCGATGTCTATTTCATCGTTGACTTCGGCTCCCCCGATCTGGATCATAGAGCAAAATGTACGAGTACATCTGCAAAATGTTCAAGTTCTTTTGGACTAAATTTAAAGTGATTTCCTCAAATTCTTCTATTTGCTCCGTCAAATTTGTTGATGGTATGGTACCAAGCTTGGGTCTTTAATCTTGTATTCCCCTCTTGTCTGTAGTATGATAAGTGATGAATCCCCGTATACTTCTAATTCGTGAATTTCCATTTGGAAAGCCATTTTGAGGTCGAGGATGCACGCCTCATATTCCGCGATATTATTGGTATATGAAAATGTAGTCTTGTTGCTGCGGAATTGTGTGCCGTCGGGGATATCAATACTCCCCCAATCCTACAACCGAATACATTGGCAGCTCCGTCGAAAAACATTTTCCACTTAGGGTTCTGTTCTATCCCACGGTCTTCTACTATTGTATTTTCCCACTGCTAATATGTTTCGTCAGGGAATTGGCTTGTAATTCTTGGGAATCTCCCTCGACAGGGTATTCTGCCAATTGGTCGGCAAAAGATTGCCCTTTCATCGAGTTTTGATTTATGTATGTCATATCAAACTCTGATAAGAGCATTTGCCATTTAGAGATTCTCCCTATCAAAACGGGTTTCTCCCCCAAGTATTTCAGGGGATCATATCTTGTCGCAGCTCAATATGATAGTAAAGGGTAAAACGCCTCAATCGGTGCAAAACCCCAAAATTTAGAGCACAACGGGTCCTCTCTACTTCTGAATAAACCTCTATTCCCCGTCTGTGAATTTCTTGCTTAAGTAATATAGGGGAACGCTCTCTTCCCTCTTCATTTTTTTGCCCCAACACGCATCCCATGGATTCAGGGAGTATTGTGAGGTATAAAATAAGGGTTTCCCCTTACTTCGGGACTATCAAGACGGGAGGTTTTTATGAGATAGTCTTTGATCGTCCTGAATGCTTCTTCGCATCGTCATCCCATTCTACGCGGCATTCTTTTTCAACAGACGGAATAGTGGCCGACAGTTATCTGTGAGCTGTGAGATAAAACGAGCTATGTAATTTAACCTTCTCTGCAAACTTCTTCTCTTTTGACAGTGCATGAGGAAGGTAGCTCTAATATAGACTTTACTTTGTCAAGGTCGATTTTAATGCCTTCCCGCTTATAACGAACCCTAAAAATTTGCCTGTTGTGACCCTGAAAGTGCACTTCCCTCCGGATTTAACTTGAGCTAGAATTTTCTCAATCGCTTAAACAACTTTCTTAGGATATCTATATGGCTTTCTTTTTCTTTGGATTTAGCTTCATGTCGTTGACGTATACTTCGATTTCTCGATGCATCATGTCATGAAGTATCGCGACCATGACTCTCTGAAAACTTTTGCCCCGGCGTTTTTTCAAACCAAAGGGCATGACTTGTAACAGAAAGTTCCCCATGTTTGTGATGAAAGTCGTTTTGGTTTTATCTTCTTAAAGCCATTTATTTGATTATTCTTAAGAAATCGTTCATAAATGAAAAAGATGGTTTCTTGCAGTTTTGTCCACTAGAACAAAATGTGAGGTAGGGGAAGTTACCTTTGGCGTGGTTTGGTTTAAGTCCCGGAAGTCTACCTACGCGTACTTTTCCATTCTTTTTCATAAAGGACTATAGTTTACCCATTAAGGTAATCGATACTTCGATGAACTCTACTTCTAGCAGTTTCTTGACTTCTTCCTTGATCTTTAGTAAGATGTCAGGCCTAAACTTCTCAATTTCTTTTTTTTAGTTTGACATCTTCCCTTGTGGGAAGCCTATGAAACACTATTGATTGGTCTAGTCTTGGCATGTCACCATATGACAAGGCGAACACATCTGAAAATTTCATAAAACATTCTTTGGTCATCTCATTTTTGCCCCGCACTTAAACTGGTCCCGATTTTGAGGTTTTTAGGTTTTCCAATGCTTCCTTTATTTATTGTCTCCACCGGCTCATCGATTGAAATTCCGCTTTGTATCATTTTTTGCCAATTTTCTTGTATTATTTCATGGTCAAGGAATCGCCTCCAACAACCGACCCAGTAGCGTTTGAAACGATATTAGCGTTTTTATTTTCCCACCCCGCGAAATGTCCCTGATGTTCGATGGTAGGAGATTGGGTGCAAATAAAATGAAAGCAGATATATATAAGTAAGACAAACTATAATTTATTGAATTATGTAAAGAAGTCTCAAAAAATCATTTAACAATCGTTTCTCGGAGAAATGGATTCAGGCCTATCGAAGCATTGGGTGGGGTACCCTAATAGTTGGGAACGGTGTCTTTATAACTTCGCCCAAAACCCTAAAAATTTTGGGCCCCCCCCCTTGGGGTCCCTAACCCCCCCCGGTTTGCTGTATTATTCATACTGTGATGCATGCAACCCAAAAAACAAAAAAAAATTTAATAAATATAAATTTAGAAAATTTCCCTTTAAAGGGGTTTGCAACAAACAAAAAAAAAAAGCATTTCTTAAAAGGTGAAATTTTTGAGGAGATTGGGTTTGGCTGCCTATAGATAATGTTCCCAAGCGGGGTCTCATTGTGAGTTAAATTTTTTTTTTCCCCTTTCCCTACCCCAAAATCTAAACTAGCCCCAATCTATCAAAAGTAAAACCTCAATTGAGTTGGGAAATTTTCGTTTTTTTTTGGAGTCCCCACCGAAAAACCCCCCTTTTTTGCCCTCGGAATCAAAAATTCTCGATAATAATCAATTTTTAAATTTTTTCCAAATTTTTCCCCAATTTTTTCCTAATTTTCCTAAATAATGAAAATGTTCAAAAAAAAAAAATAAATGGGAAAACATTAAATTTTAAAAAATGATTTCGGGAATGGAAAAAATTTAAATTAAAAAAAATTTTTTTTACAAATTTTTTAAAATTTTCAAAAAATAAAAAAAAAAAAAAATTGAATCGCATATGTAAAATTTGGAGTAAATAAAAATGGGGAAAAAGGGGGGCCCCAGCTCAGTGGTCGTGTGTGTGCGTGAGGAAGTGTGGGGCCCAGCTTTGGTGGGTTTAAAAATTTTCCCCCCCCGGCTTTTTTTGTGCAAATTTTTTTTTGCCTTTGTGGAGTCCCCGTGGGCAAAAAAGGGCCAAAAGGGAAGTCACGCGCGTCGGCGTGATCACTTTTTGCAACCCCAGCCGGAGAAAAACCCGGGGCAAAAGTCCGAAAAAGGCTAAAATTGTGGATTTCTTCAAATCTTTTTAGTTTTAAATAAACCCAAGGGACCAAATTATAGTAAAGGTTTAAGTTTAAAAAATGGTATCAAATGGTTTGGATAAAATAAAATCAAAAGGGAAAAAATATGGGTTTTTTAAAATGGCCAATTGAGTTATCCAAGAGGAGTTCGAGGTTCCTATAAATAGAGGGAACGGAGGAAGTGAAACAGGAAAAAAAGTGAGAGAAAGAGGAGAAAGGAGCGAATGGGGGTACGTCGGAGGGGGCTTAAACCCCTGACCGCCGATCGGAGTTCAAAACCCCAAAGGAGAGTTCTGGGGGTAAAAAAACCCCCCATAACTCAGCAACCCCCCGGGAAAACTAGGGTTCGACACTTCACCCCCCCAAACGAGCCCGGGAAAGCCGTGAACGAGCCAATACCCCCGCCGGGGGCCGACCCATTTTGGGGCCCCCCGCACCGATCCCGGGTCCAGGTAAAAGGAAATTTTTCCCAAATTTTTTTTTATTAAATTTTTTTATTTATTTGTTTATTTGTTTATGTTGAATTTTTTTTTTTATTATTTTTTAATTTTTTGCCATTGATTTATTTATATTGTCGATAAATAGGAAAATGTAGGAATTGTATTTTTTTTTAGGATTTAATAATGTAGAAAATAGGAAATAGGGGGAAAAGGAAATTTAAAAAAAAATAAAAAAAAAATAAAAAAAAATGAAGGGAAAAAAAATAGAAAAATTAGAAAAAAAAAAAATAAAATTTTAAATTTCAAAAAGGATAGAAAAAAAATTAAAAATAAAATTTTTAACAAAAAAAAAAAAATTATAAAAAAATGAAAAATTAAAAATTTTAAAAACCCCCCAAAAATCATGAAAAAATTTTAAAAATTTAAAAACACCCAAAAAACATGAAAATCACAAAAATATAAAAATCCAAAAACAAAAAAAAATCCCCAAAAAAATTATAAAAGAACGTAAAAAAAAAATTTTAACATTAAAAAATTTTCCCTTTTTTGAATAAACTCAAAAAAGATTTTTTCCCCCCCAAAAACCCTTTTAAAAAAAAAAATTAAAAAATTTAGGTTTGAAATTTTTTTTGAAAAATCCCAAAATGTTAAAAAGTAAAACCCAAAAAAGGGTTTTCAAGGGGAAATTTAAAAAACATCAACAAATTTAAAATTTTCGAAAAAAAGCGAACTACGGCTTGTTTGCCCTAAGTAGAGGGAGTAGGGACCCCTTCGGGTCAACCCCCCAAAAAGAATAAAAATCATTTTCTTGAAAAAAATTCAAAAAATAAAAAAAACAAAAACACAATGAAAAAACATTTCTAAAGATGAAAAAATTTTAAAAGGGTTAGGTGGGAACCGCTTTGGTTTTAATTGGTTACCCCGGGGCCCAGAAAATTGGTTTTCCCCTTTTTTTCTTTCACAAAAACCCAGAAGATGAAATAACGAGAATAGGGAGTCCAAATTAAGATAAACCCCTTTTGTTTAATTAATTTTTCCCCAAAAACATTTTGGGGGGGGGGACCCCAAAAAACAAAAAGAAATTCCTAAATTTAAGTGAGGTCTTTGATTAGAAGGCCCAGGGTTTAGTTTTTGATGGATTAAAGGGAAAGGAAATCCAAAAATTAGAATGAAGGATGGCGACTCCTAGGGACCCCTGCAGTTTTGGCTAGCCCCCTGATTTTTTCGGATTGTTTTTTTTAAAAATGTTTTTCATTTTGTTACTTTGTTGCTAACCTTTCGGGTTTAGTTGTTTTTTAGTTTTTCTTTATTGTGGGGGGTTTGGGATGCAATATTGTGTGAGTAGATGCGGTAAAGGGATGTCCTAGAAACCCCAAGACGGGGGGCCCTTGTGAAGGTTTGGGCGAAGGGGAGTTGATTTACCCTTCGGGACCGATTAGGTCCCCACCCCATGCTTCGATATGGCCCGAGATGAACAGATCCGAAACCTGAATTTTCTCAAAAAGAAGGTCATGGCATCCTGCGCTCAAGCCTAACCTTCTGCTAATATGGTTCGAAAGCCACCTCAAGTGCTTCGGGTGAACATGGTCAGAAAAACCCTAGCCCAACAGGTTTAATCTACTGGATTCCTGTATAGAAAAGGTGAAGTTCCCCGAGACATTCCCAGCCACAGTTGGGTAGATCTGCTTAGAAGCTTAGCGCCGAAGATATTCTGTGGACAGCCAGGTGGGTTGCTGCGTAAAATCATCTTAACCTGCGTAATTTCCAAGCAGTACCTTTAAATCGGGATCAACGGATGCATCGAATATCACCCCAACTCCGTAGTCCCCCAAATTTGGGTACGTCCAAGACATATTTTATCGACCTTCACTCGAAGCAGTCACTTTTGAGTATCAAGATCCGAACTTGTTGTAGCAGAGAAATTTGCTAAGCTGGCAGAGGTCAAAGCACTCTGGAAGCCAGAATTGAAAGCCCGAATGTGGACCTTGGCGAAGTAGATGGCGAAGTGGGAAAACACCGAGCCACTAGAGAATTTGTAATCCGCCAGCTATACCAAACGGGGGAAAGAGCATACCGGGTTCCAGACGTCACCCCAGCCAAGCCCAGATAAGATAAATCCAGAGACAGAGATCTACTTGGAGCAGGTCAAGGCCCGGATGGAAGTATACTTCGAAGCTGCAGACTATAAAAAAGACATCTGAAGGGACGCTTCAAGAATCTGACCAAGAAACAAGGCCTTAGAAGCACAATTAAGAAATCCCAAGCCAGGGTCAAAGAACTAGAAGCCATCATCAGGGGGAAAGCCTGAGCCTCCACAATAGAAGACTAAGAGAGCTAGGAAATAGATTTTCCCCTGTAATCTTTCATTCGTTTATTTTGATCTTGAACTCCAGAATTTTCAAAATTAATAAAAGTGAAGTTTTAACATTACGTTATAAATCATTGTCAACCTTTATTTTTAAGCATCCGTGTGAGCATCTGATTCGATATTATAAGAAAAAAATAACAAAGAAAAAGCATCCGTATGAGCATCTGGTTTGCATATTTACTAAAAAATAAAACAAAGAAAAATAAATGGTGAAAGAGAATTGAAGAGTTACTAAAAATTTAGAGATCTTTTCAAGGTCCTAAAATTTGCTTCAAAAAGGGTTAGCTTAACCTAAGCTCATAGTCACTTGCTCTAAAACCAAAAAGACCCTATAACCAACGAAAGACCCCATTCATTTCAAAAGGCCTCCTCATATCTTAATTTAGCCTCGAAACGTAAAAGTCCCAACACCCTCCAATCCAAAAAGCTCCCACTTAAGTTTCCTTTCTATCAAAAGTCATATAAACCAACACAGTTTTTTTTTTTGGGCACACGTTCAAAGTAGCTATGGTCAATTATCATGAGGGTAAAAAGACTCTTCCAAATACTTGAGTCTTAGGCACTTAAGACCAAATCACTTGTTCAAATTGACAACAGTAAAACGGGGACGCCATGAGAAGTGAAACAATAGGCAAATTTGAAAAAAATGGAAGGGTATCTTTGTTTAAAAGGTTTAAGATGACAAGAGGCAAACCACGTCCCAAACACTCCTTAACAATTGAAGTTGAGTGTTATTAATGTGAGGTTTTGGACTCATTCCTTAAAGGAGGTCTATCTGAATTTGATACGTTAAATCAAATAATGTTAGGCATTAAATTTTTTTTACCTAAACACAATCATCCTTTGAGACACCAAAAATTCCAAAATTTAACCCTACCATCAACCACCCCATGATGGAATAATTGGGAAATAGAGACATCAATAGTGCTTGTCCTATTTGCAATAATTCAAAATTTTAGCCATAGATAATTGAGATGAAGAGAAGTCCACTTTCTAAAAAAAAATACACATGAACCACACGAAATGATCCCCATTGGGCCAAAAAGAAAAGAAAAAAAAAAAAAGAGATAGAAAAAGAGAATGAATGAAGAAAAATGATGAAAAAAAAACTGAAAGGAATAGAAAGAAAAAGAAAAGGAAAAGAAGGGAAATGAAGAAGCCTGAGAATGTAGTTAAACCAAAAAAAGCCCAACAACACTTGAAAATACTAGGGCCAAATACGAGAGTAGTTCAAAGATATACTACCCTTTTTGAAGACTTCTCCAAATCATTGAAAATAACTTATCTTAGCAAAAATTGCTAGGGCAAATACTTTTTCTTATTCTTTTTCTCAGGTTTTATTGACTTACAAACCCAAGATTGAAATGAATATTCTTTCAAAAAAAACCATTAAATACATTTCTGAACCAATAACCAAAAGAGCCTAAATTGCATTACAAGTATAAAAAAAGTCCTAACAGATTGATTAAGCGTATTACTTACAAGAAAGACCTAATTTTTGGAATAGAAGTCAAGAGTGACATCTAAACCGAGAGATTGTAAGGAAGTCCTCCTAGATTAAACCAATTAAAAACGAGATATCCAGTTATAAATGGAATGAGAAAATTTACTCTTTGGCATTGTTTACCCTTAAATATTGATATCCCCAAGAAGAAGTTTATGAGTCTTAAGTACAAGAAACCCCTCAAGAGATGATTGATTAAGCTAAGACAACACTTTTGTTTCTAAGATTAAACCAAACCCTCTGAGAAAAATGAGGCAAAAGAGTAAGTGATTTATGGAGCAAGTAGGGAATGCTTACCCTCTATTTGTATTTGTAGGAGCCTTGTCAGATTCTTTACTCTTTAGCAATGCTCACTAAAAAAGGAACACTTTAATATTTTGCCACATTACCCTTTAAAGGTTTCAAAAGACCATTTTTTTTTTTTTTTGAAAATTTGCAGAAAAATTTTAGTTATCACGTGTTCAGAAGTTTAAGTCATCTTGCATTTGATTGTTATTGAAAAAAAATGATAAGATTCCCATTTAGGATATTCTTCCGTTAATAGGGTAGTCAGCCCAAAAAGGGGCACTTTCCTTAGATCTCTCAAGGTTAGCCCACAAGGGGCACCTTTTGAGCCATTTTCTAATAGGGTAGTTTAGCCCAAAAAGGGGCACTTCCCTAGATCCCAAGGTTAGCCCACAGGGGCACCTTTTGCGCCATTCATTTTCATAATAGAGTAGTCAGCCCAAAAAGGGGCACTTCCCTAGATCTCTCAAAAGTTAGCCACAGGGGGGGACCTTTTGAGCCATTCATTTTCATAATAGGGTAGTCAGCCCCAAAAAAGGGGCACTTCCCCCAGATCTCTCAAGGTTAGCCACAGGGGGGACCTTTGGAGCCATCATTTTCGTCATAGGAGTCAGCTCAAAAGGGGCACTTCCCTAGATCTCTCAAGGTTAGCCCACAAGGGGCACCTTTCGAGCCTTCATAATAGGGTAGTCAGCCCAAAAAGGGGGACTTCCCTAGATCTCTTAAGGTTAGCCCACAGGGGGGCACCTTTGAGCCGTCTTCCGTTTTAGGGTAGTCAGCCCAAAAAGGGGGCACTTCCCTGAAACTCTCAAGGTTAGCCCACAGGAGCACCTTTTTGAACCATCATTTTCGTAATAGGGGAGTCAGCCAAAAAGGGGCACTTCCCTAGATCTCTCAAGGTTAGCCCAAGGGGGGACCTTTTGCGCCATTCATTTTCATATAGGGTAGTCAGCCCAAAAAGGGGCACTTCCCTAGATCTCTCAAAGTTAGCCCACAGGGGGCACCTTTTTGAGCCATTCATTTCATAATAGGTAGTCAGCCCAAAAAGGGGCACTTTCCCGAAAAAAAAAATCTAGGGGCAGCCATAAAAGGACCTTTTGAGACGTTTTAGTTTAGGTTAGTCAGCTCTTGGGGCACTTTCCAAAAATTTAAGGGGGTTTGTCACCCAATTTGGGACTTTCCCCAAAAAACTGTTCTCGGGTCCTCTAAGGGGACCCTTTTTAGACGTTCTAGTTTAGGTTAGTAGCTTTGGGCACTTTCTAAAAATCAATCCAAGGGTTAGTCACCAATATGGCACTTTTTCCCCAAAAAACCTGTTCTCAGGGTCAGCTCATAAGGGCAAACCTTTTGAACATTTTAGTTTAGGTAGTCAGCTCTTGGGGGATTTCCCTAAAATAATCCAAGGGTTAGTACCCAATATGGCACTTTCCCGAAAAAACCCGTTCTCAGGGTAGCTCATAAGGGGACCTTTGAGACAGTTCTAGTTTAGGTTTTCAGCTCTTGGGGCACTTTCCTAAAAAACAATCCAAGGGTTAGTCAGCCCAATATGGGGACTTTCCGAAAAAACCTGTTCTCAGGGTCAGCTCATAAGGGCACCTTTTGAGACAGTTCTATTTTGGTTAGTCAGCTCTTGGGGCAAATTTCCTAAAAATCAATCCAAGGGTTAGTCAGCCCAATATGGGCACTTTCCCGAAAAAAGCCTGTTCTCAGGGTCAAACTATAAGGGCACCTTTTGAGACAGTTCATTTAGGTTAGTCAGTTTGGGGCACTTTCCTAAAAGTCTATCAAAGGGGTTTTAGTCACCCCAATATGGGCATTTTCCCAAAAAAAACCGGGTTCTCAGGGTAGCTCAAAAGGGGCCCCTTTTTGGACAGTTTATTTTTGGTTAGTCAGCTTTTGGGGGCATTTTCCTAAAAATAATCCAAGGGGTTTTGTCAGCCCAATATGGGCACTTTCCCAAAAAAAAAACCTGATCTAGGGTCGCTCATAAGGGCCCCTTTTGAGACGTTCTACTTTAGGTTAGTCAGTTTTGGGGGGACTTTCCAAAAAGTCAAACCCAAGGGGGTTAAAATCCCCCCCAAATTATGGGCATTTTCCCCAAAAAACCCTGTTCTCGGGTCAGCTCAAAAAGGGGATTTTTTAGACAATTTTTGTTAGGTTAGTATTTTGGGACCCACTTTCGTAAAAATTTATCAAAGGGTTTGCCCCGCCCAAGTGTGCATTTTCCCCAAAAACCCTTTTAAGGTTGTCACCCAAAATGGGCATTTTTCCAAAAAAACCCATTCTCAGGGTCCCCAAAAGGGGGCCCCTTTTTAAAGGGGCACTACCACAGGTTAGTCAGCCCAAGAGGGGCCTTTTCCCTAAAATCTTTTTTAAGGTTAGTACCCCAAATTAGGGGGACTTTCCTAGATTCTCTCGTTTTGTCCCCCTTTTGGGGGCATTTTTTCGGAAAACCCCTTTCCCCCAAAAGTTGATCTAAAAAGGGACGCTTCTGTCGCCCGGGAGCCAGTCATAAGGGCGCCCCTAAATAAATTTTTTTTCCCAAGGTTGCAAGTTGTAAGAGCTTCGTTCATTATTTCTCATACATTCCAACTCGATGCTTGAAATGTGTCCTGTCACCAAATTTGTTTGCCATTAAGCGCTTTTTGGGAAAAGGGAAAAATTACCCCTTTTTTCGTTAGGGGGGATCTTCCCAACCCTAGGATTTCAGTCTTGGGGGATTTTCCTCAGAAAACCTAATTCAAGAGGTCAAAAAGGGGTCTTTTGTTTGTTTTTTAGTTAAGTTTTTAAATTTACCACAAAGAGGGGCAGCTGAAACACCCCCTTTTTTCCCTCGGAAACAACAATTCTCGATAAAAATCAATTTTTCAATTTTTCCTAATTTTTCCCAATTTTTCCTAAAATTTTTAAAAAAAAATGAAAAAGTTCAAAAAATTAAAAAAAAATAGGAAAAAAACTTCAATTTTTAAAAAAAGATTTCGGAATGGCAATAATAAAAAATAAACAATTTTTTTCAAATTTTGAAATTTTAAAAAAAAACAAAAAAATAAAAAATTTATCGAAATGTACAATTTGCGATGTAAAAAAAATGGGGAAAACGGGGGCCCCCCTTTGCTGGCCGGGGGGGTGTGCGTGAGGAAGTGTGGAGGCCAGGGGTTGTAGGGGTTTTTAAACCCCCCCCGAGCATTATGCGCAAAAATTTTTTTTGCCTTTGCCTGGAGCTACCACGTGGCAGCATGTGATTGGCCCAGGGAATTTACGCGCGTTTCCCCGTGATCTCCCTTTTTCGCAAACCCCGGGCCCGGGGAAAAAACCGGCAAAAAATCCCATAAGGCTGAAATTGCTGGATTTCTTCAAAACTTTTTAATTTCCTAAATCCAAAACCCAATTTTTCCAGATAAATGGGAAGTTTCCCCCCAAAACGGTTTCAAATGGATTGGATAAAATCAAATTTTAAAAAAGGAAAAAAATTTTGGGGTTTTCTAAATCGGCCCAAATTTGAGGGTTATCCCAAAAGGAGTTCGAGGTTCCCCCAAATAGAGGAGAACGGAGGGGAAAAAGAAACAGAAGAAAATTTTAAATTTCAAAATAGAAGAAAATAAACTTAAGATAAAATTTTCAACAAAAAAAAATAAAAATTATAAAAATCATGAAAACTTACAAAACTTTTAAAAATCACAAAAATCATGAAAACTTATAAAACTTATAAAAATCACAAAAACATGAAAATCACAAAAATCATAAAAATCACAAAAATCATAAAAAAAATTCAAAAGAATAAAAAAAGAATCGTAAAATAAGTTTTAACACTTAGAAAATCCTTTTCTTCGAATAAACTCAAAATAGATGTTTTCCCCCAAAATCATTTTCAAAAATCAAATTCAAAGTTTAGGGTTTGAAATTTTAGAAAAAAACCAAGATGTTAAGAACGTAAACCCAAAAAAGTTTGCAAGAATTAAAATTCATCAACAAACTTAAGATTTTCGAAAAAAAGCGAATACGGCTTGTTTGGGTCCTGAGTAGCAGGTACGTAGGCACCCATTCGGGTCAACCCCCTAAAATGAATTAAAAATCAATTTTTTTGAAATAAATTCAAAACAAAAAATAACAAAAAAAAAACAATGAAACACATTTCTAAAATGAACAATTTTAAGAGATTAAGGTGTAACCGCATAGGGTTTTTTTTAGGTTAGCCTCCCACCTAGAAACTCTGGTTTTCCCTTTTCTCTTCTCACAAAAACGAAAGATGAAATAACGACGACTAGTAGTCCAAAAAAAGACTAATCCGCTCCTTTAGTCTTAATTCAATTTTTCCCAACAACAGTTGGGGGCGACTCCAAAAATCAAACGAAATTCCTAATTCAAGTCGAGGATCTAGATTAGATGAGCATAGGGTTTAGTTTAGATCGGATTAGGAATGGAATCCAAAAATTAGACTCGACACACCCAACTATTCTTGGGAAAAATTAAATTAAGACTAATTGAGCAGATTAGTCCTAATTTGGATCACTATCGTCGTGATTTCCTCTTCTCATTTCTTGTGAAAAACAGGAAAGGGGAAAACCAGAGTTTTTAAGTTAGGGGGCTAACCTATTAAAACCATAAGGTTACCACCTTAATCTTCTAAAATCTACTCTATCTAGAAATGTCTTTTTTTTTATTTCTTGTTATCTTTTATTGTATTTTTAGTGAATTATCTAGGAAAATTATTTTTATTCCTTTTTAGGGTTGCCCCAAATGGGTGCCACGTACCTACTATTCGGATCAAAGTGCCGTAATTCGCTTTTCCTGAAAAAACTTAATGTGTTTGTGAATTTTAATTATGAAATTTCTTTTGATTTATGTTTTTACCATTTTTGGATTTTCTAAAAATCTAAGCCTAAGCTTGATAATTTGATTTTTGAAAATGATATTTTTAAAGGGAAAAACCAATTTTGGATTTATTTAAGAAAATGATTTTCTAGTGGTAAAATTTACATTTTTCTATTTTTCCACTCATTTCTATTATTATAACTTTTTTGATTTTTGTTTAAATTTTTATGAATTTTTTTAAAATTTTTAAATTTTTTATTGAAATTTTCTCTAGATTTTTCACTATCCTATCTAATCTAATTTTTATTGTTTTATTATTTAATTAATTTTTATTATTTTCTTTTTTAAATTTTTCTTTTTTTTTATTTATATTTTTATTTTATTTTTTCTCATTCATCTTAAATTTAAATCCTAAAAAAAACATTTCTAACTTTTTTTATTTTTTGAATTATAAATAACAAATAAATTAAATAAATAAATTCGAAATAAATAAAATAACTAATAATAAAATAAATATAAAAAAATCAGAAAATCCCAACCTTTACCGGATCCAAGTCGTGCGCGGGTCGAGTCGGATGGGGTCGAAACGGTCGATCGGGGCGATCAACATGGGGGCTGGGAATGCTCGTTGACGGGTTCCGGCGCCTTTCCAAGCGGTTGAGGTTTTCCGATTTTCCCAGGTTTTCGAGGGTGAAAAACTCAATTGTGCAGTAGTTTGTTCAAAAACCTCCCGGTGGGTACTCGATGCTTTAAACGGTGGTTTACGGGGTTTAAGAAATTCAGTGAGGCCTTTGATTTCTCCCCTTTTTCTCACTTTTGATCCCTGCCTCTGCCTCTCCACTTCATCCTCTATTTATAGGCGTAGAAATCGAGCTGGATAAGCTCGGATTTCCACCGATTGAAGCAAATCAGATTTGCAGTTAAAAAAACCCCTCTTCGATTTGTGCAAATCCATTGATTGTTGCGATTTGATTCCAATTGGATGATGTTTATCTTATTTCTGTTAAAGATCTGTTGGATTGGGGCAAAAAATCAAATCAAAACGGTCGAAATTCGGATTTTTCTCCTCGCCAGCGATCTCGGACAAAGGTTGAAGACGATCACGCGCCCGGCGCGTGCGTTCGCCCTGGCCAATCGGATGCTGACACGTGCCCAAGGCAAAAAAAAATTCACAAAACGCGGATTTTGCTTCCCCCGTGTTTCGAACCCCTGCCCGAGCCCACTCCCACACTGCCTGACCCTGGTTTGGACCAGCTAAGCTAGCCCATTTTCGCGATTTTGTTATTTTCGCAATTTACATATATGCAATGCGATTTTTTTTATTTTTTTATTTTTTGGGAAATTTTAAAAAAATTATTTAATCTTTTTATTGCCATTTATGCAATTATTTTCCAAAATTGAAGTAATTTTCCTATTTAAATTTATTTTTTTGAATATTTTTCCTATTTTTTTTATTTTTTTGAATTTTTTCCTATTTTGGCTAAATTATAGAAAAAATAAAAAAAATTTGGGAAAAATTGGAAATTAATTATTGTTGATTATTATTGATCATTAGGGCAAAAATGAGGTGTTTACATTATTCTTCCAACTACTTGATCAAGGGGGTTGTTCATTGTGTACTTAACATAATTAAATGAGCATGAAAATAACTTACCAAGTTCACTTGAAAATTTTAAAACCTAAATTTCCTTACTTGATTAATGCTTCCGTACACTCAAAGATGAACTCCCCACCCCGCTCAAGTAAGCTTAATTCCTCTCTACAAATCTACAATTATTTTTTTTAACAAAATAAACTTAGTCTAGTGAAATAAAAAAAAAAAAGGAACTTAACATACCTAAATTAATCAGGGTTTGCCTCTCAAAAGCACACTTTTTAATGTCGTTGATCAAAAATCCTTCACTTTTTTTTTAGCTAAATATTTGGTAATTAAAGTATAGAATCTTGTAAACACCCCATTTTTGCCTCTATCTAATAATAAATAAAAAAAACAAAGATAGGTATAAAAAAATAAATTAAAATAATTTAAAAATATAAATAATGAAGAAAAAATAATAAAAATGAAATTTCTTTATCAAAATAATAAAATAAAATAAATAAAAAATAAAAAAATAATAATATAATATATTTGGGTTTCTAAATTAAATTCGAGAACCTCAAAATTAGCAAAAAATTAAAATAAGTTAGTAGGTTAATATATAATTTGATTGCAATGATAAACGAGAAATAGGCAGGCTTAGTTGTCCGCACAGCCACCTGAAATGCATGGGGAAACCTCTTGGTCATGTTTTTAATCTTAAGAAAGGGATTTGTGTCGTTTTTTTTTTCTAGTTGCCACGTGGCAGCATTTCATTGGGTGACGAAAATCACGTGCCAAGCACGTAATCGTCTTCTCCCAAAAGGATGGCGATCGAAAATGGAAGGAGAGAAATCGCGAGCAAAATCCAGCGAATCAAGACTTTTTTTTTTCAAATCTTAACAAAAGAAAATAGATAAATCATAAAAAAACAAAGGAATTTGTACGTTTTGGAGATTAATTCAAATCTAAAAGGGATAAAGATGGGTCTCAACCAAAAGTGATTTTGAGCTTTTCAAGCTTAGTTTTGCGAATCTATAATAGCTCTCAACCCTACAAGTGAAAGAGAAAAACCAAGAAGATCACCATAACAAAAAAAAAAACACTCGTTAAAGCTCTCCTCTCTAGGATGTGGAATCCCCACTGTCAATCAATCGCTTAAATACATCTAGGGTAGTTTTGATGAAAAAACCCAACACCCCCCAATTAGT
>JBBMOL010002642.1:0-22418 GCA_037954665.1 Laguncularia racemosa
GTGAAAGTTTGGCTCATTGATTCACCTTTGTAAGGCTACTCCAGAATAAGCGTGACCCCTTTTTGCACCCCCTTTTTAAGATTAAAAATACCCAAACCACATATAAGTCCACAGAACACTCCTCACTCGAGCATCACTAGATGTTCATTACCTAACCATACTCCCCAAATTACCACTTTGCTACTACTACATTGCTTGCCTTGATTAAGCCTATCCTAAAACTATGTGACCAATAACCCCTCCACCATTCACTAGGCCCTCTCTCTTCCTCTAAAAATGCATCCCCCATTAATATAAACTCGACACAATGAACTAGTTTAAGACCATGCTTTATTACATGCATAGCAAAATTCCAATCGAAATTGTCTACTTTTCCACTTTGCAACCAATTGACATAAAAACATAAAAGTGCAATAGAATTTAAACCCAAATAATATCAACTTAAGTTAAAGGTATGAGACAAGCTTAATTTTTTTACAATACCAAGCTAGAATAATCGATGATAGGTTAGAAAGATTTGGTTGGGATAATACATTGTCAAATTAGATTCATCTACTAGAATGTATAGGGGAGTACATATTGGAGAAAATGAAGAAGTCCTTAAAATTTGGGTTGTAAATATAGGATAATAGTTTTCAATATATTTTTTAAAAATAGGTGTAAGATTATGTCCTATGCCTTACTCTATGACATATGTTTTTGAAAATTTGGAACAGAAACTTAGTATACAACATGTATACTTAAGTGAAATATACCTTGCTATCTAGGTCCAACCCGGTTTCCCAAAGTGCTATAAGCCTCAATGCTTGACTTACTCCTAAAGTTGAAATTGGTTAATTCTTATTTACTAACCCAGTAAAAAAATTAGGGGTTATGCCTAAGAATAGACTAGTTAACAAAGCGTTTCATACACTAACGGAATAGGAGCCTAGGCTTCTCAGAAAATAATAAAACCAATAGAAACAATGATAATCTAAATAATGTAGATTGAAATATAATCAATAGGCCATTCAATAATGGCATTTATATTTTTTAATATAACTATCAATTAATCCAAAGGTAAAATGGGTTGTGACTATTAGGAACTTGTTGCCATTGAACCTATAAGATCATACATTTTTGGATAAGTTGAAATGGGTTTTAGGTTTTATATAATAGGTTTAAGTTTTAAAAATTTCGAGATATGGTTCTAAAAGAAGGAGTATAAAATATATGAATATGTTTCTTGCATTTTATCATTATTAGTGAAATAATTAAAGTGTCCCATGTATTTAAATGTAGGAACGAATACCAAAAGTTCTAATCACTTTACAAGAGTTGTGCAAAAGTTGCAACTCTAAGTAATATCATTTAAATAAAATATACATCTTTTCGATACATGGGTTTCAAATGTATCATTGAAAAGATTTAAGAATGATAAACATGGTTGTTCAAACTCGTAATTTTACGTAGAATCACTAGGGTTCAAAGAATTGGAACGTAGGATCAAACGTAAAAACATAAGTTTTTACAACCTTTGTAAAATAATTTTCAAATATTATAAATTTACTTATAGTAGTCATAAAAAATATAATGGATAATAGAAATGAGAAAATTCAGTATACATTTTGGGTTTCTTTAAGTTGCAAAAAAAGTCATAATATAGAAAATTTAAGTATAAGTTGTACAATATATATAATAAACCCATAGTCCTAATAAAAGTTATGAATTCAAAATCATAATACAAAATAACAACTAAACTAAATAAATCATAACAATTTCCCCATCTCTCCCACCCAACATCACCATCTTTCATGTGCATCTTCATCATCAATGTCAACATCATCATGATTTACTATTTCGTAATGACTATTTATATGTATTAAAGCAAATTACAGTAAATAAAAAAATTTTTATATATATTTATATATATATATATTTGGATTAACAAACATGGTAAAAGGCTTATATGTCTAACGTTAACTTTTTTTTTTATTAGTTCATGGGAAAAGTCATTATATGTCTAACGTTAACTTTTTTTTTATTTGTTCATAATAATTAATCCAACACAATAACTAAAAACAAAGGGTAAATTGAAAAAACAAATTGCAAGCCTATGGTTACTATATACACACATCAACACACAAACAGGAATAAGAGTGGTGACACATGAAAAATGTACAAAACCAATAGCAAGAATAGTTTTAGGAATAGGAACATTTAACAACAACAACACACTCACACTTCAATGCCACGTAGTAGAGCAACCAACAAGCAACGAGCAGTGACCATACGAAAAGTAGAAAACTAGTAGTACGAACTTTAACAGGAATAGGAATAAGAACAAGAATAGTAGCAACACACTCACACTTCAATGTTGCATGAGAAGCAATTGACGAGTGATAAGCAGTGACCACATGAACAAGCAGAAAACCAATGCAAGAAAAACGAATAGGAACGGGAACAAGAATAGGAACAGCAAAAGAAGCAAACTTGGTTGAAACGGTTCCAAAATCGCAATTTCACCGAGTTTACCAAGTCCACTCATGATTCCACCTAATTTCACTCCAAAACAAGTTTGTGAATGATTAAGTAGGGATAGTGAAGTACAAATGTAAACTCGGATGATTTCACTGTTTGACTCGCGATTTTGAAAACATTGATGACAACTATTAACAACCACCCACCAAATGGTTTTATTTTGAATGATATAAGTGAGAAAACTTTCCAAAGTTATATATGAAAAATTTAAATAAAAGATATTAAAAAAATTAAGATAGATAATTGCAAAAGTTAAAATTAAAAATGACATATTGAATTAGGTAGAAGGAAAACTTTTGAAATTATATATACTAGTAGAAAGTCTAAGTAATACACGATAAAACAATGAATTTTGATTGTAGAGCTTTTCTTGAAAATAAAAAATAATAAATTGAAAAAAAAAATTATATTGAAATTAAAGAAACATAAACTGCATTATTGACCAGCTTTGATACGAAAACCTTGCAATCACGCCTTGAGAACCCCTTTTTATTAGTGTGAACCCCAATGCAGTAATAAAACGAAAACCCACGACACCAATTTGGAAATCAATCCCTAAGAAGATTAGAATTTAGGTTTGACTTAGGTTAATGATCTAAGAATTAGAACTATGGAAAGCCCTAATTTCGAAACAATCCACAAGAGAAATCGATCAATCTTCCTTGATTGTTCCTAGGAGCATGTATTCAAATAAGACACAAAGAACAAAGCAATAAGCTTTTTTTTGGTATCGAGTTTGGCTCTAGATCAGGTTATATCTTTTCTTGTTTTTGTTTGATTCTTGTTTCCAAATTTTTATTTAGGATATAAAGTTGTGATTTTATGTATATTGAAATTTGATTGTTTAAAATTTTGGGTTTTGTTTGGGTTTGTTCATAATTTGGGGTTTTGTTTTTTATCCCTTTTTAGGATTAGTTTTAGTTTCCCTTTCAAAAAAAAAAATTTTGTTAAAAAAAAAAAAAAAATTCTGAAAAATTTTTTGATTGTTTTTTTTTGTAAACCTTTTTGGGGAAAACCTTTCCCCTTTGTGTAACCCTTTTTTAAGGGAAGTGGGGAAAACCCAAAAAGCGTTTTGTATTTAAAAATTGTTGGAAAAATTTTTTGGGGGTGTGATTTGTTTGAAATTTAAAAAGCGGGTTTAGAGTTTGAGGAAAACCTGTGTGTAAATCGAATTTTTTGGGAAAGGGGATAACCCCCCAAAAAAAAGGGAAAAACCAAGGGACATTTTGAGGAAAATCAAAATTTGTTGTTTTAATTTGTTGTTTTTGGGGTAAAAATGAAGGGGGGGGGGGTGTTTGAAAAATTGATAAAAGTGAAAAAATGCTTTGTTGGTGAAGCACCTTAGAGTTTAGGCGTATAAACCCCCAAATTTTAGTATGAGAGAGTTCTAGAGATATGAAATTTTGGTAAGGGGTTTTTGAGAAGAGGGAAAGTCTAGTGAAGGGAATGGGGGGGGGTAAAAAATCCTTTTGCAAACAAGTGTGAATGATGTGTTGAAAATTTGGAGGGGATTATGAGGATAGTGAGCCTGTAGTAATAGGGAAGAAAAGGGGGGGGGTTTGAGGGTAGTAGAGGATGGGACAGGGAAAAGGTTTGAGGTGGAAAGCGGGGAGTTCCCCTGCCGTGGGGGTTTTTTGTGATGTAGTGAAGGGGTCCGGGGGAAATTTTAAAATGAAGTTAATTTTTCGGGAACGGGGAAAAGGGGGAATTGCAGTGGGAGAAGAGGTTTAGTTTATTTTTTAAAGTCAAATGTTGGAAGGAAAAAGGTGAAAATTTGGGGGTTTTAACCCCAAATTTGGGGTTTTGAACCCTTGTGGGATAGTGGTGCTAGAGGAGGAGGAAATGGAGTATTATTGAAAACCTTGGGTGATCTCAAGGGGGGATGAGAAAAAATTTTTTAGATATTTCATAGGGAATTGATGCAGAAAAATTTAAAAATTTTTTAGACCGGGGGAATTTGGAGTGTGGAGGACTACAAAAAGGAGAGGAGATGATCATGGAAAAGCTGAGAAGGGTGAGGATTAGGAAATACCCGGGAACCCTTTTTTCCCCCTTTTGGGGGGTTGAAAAGGAGACGGGAAGGGGGGGAGTTGCAGATTTTGTAGAGTAGAGGAGATGGAAATCTTAAATAAGATTGAGGGGGCAACTAAGGTGGGGCCAAAAGGTAGTTTAAACCCCTTCTTTAAAAATTTTAAAAATTTAGGAGGGGGGTTTTTTGGAAAAATTAAAAATTAAGGGGTAGTAAATACGGAGGTTCAAAGGGGAAAATCAATTGGGGTTTCATCGGGGGAAAATAAGGTTGTTGATCAGGGAAAAATAGAAAAAGGGACCCTTAAAAGTTGGGGAAAGGGCAGGGTTAGGAAATTTGTGGGAATGTCCAAAAGGGGACCTGGGGATAAGGAATGGTTTAGAAGTCCTGAAGAGGGGAAAGTGACAAGGGGTGAAGAGATGATATGCCCCCATTGGAGGATTTTAGTGATGCGGAGTGTTGAGGGGGAGTGAAAGGTGCTTGTTGTAGTGGGGTTTTATTTAAAAACCCCGTTTAAGGAGGATGGCCCGAAGAGCCAAAAAGGGAAAATTGTTTATACTAGATGCCCTGGAGGGGAAGGCATGTAGTGTGTTGTCGATGGAGGGGGTTTTTTACTAAGGGGTGAGTACATTTGGGGGAAAAGGTTGGGGGTGCCACTGTAAAAACCCCCCGACCTTCCCTTCGTGGCTCAGGTGTGGTGAGGTTAAGGGGAAAAAGGCAAGCTCTATTTTTTTTATAGGAAGTTAGTGATGAGGTGTTTGTGATTTTAAAATATATGGGTGGTGATATTTGTTGGGGAGATTGGAAATTTTATAGGAAAAAGGGGACGTGGGGTATTAATAGGTATCATTTATAAGGAAGGAAGGGAAATTTTGGCACCCCTGTCCCCTTTGGAAGTGTATGAGGAAATTTTAAATTTTGGGGGGTTGAGAGTTGGGGCCGAAAGAAAAAGGGGAGAGTGAAAAAAGAATTTTGGGGAGTGAAGAAAAGGTGAAATAAAAAGTGTAATAAAAAAGAGCGGGGAAAAGAAAGAGGGGGGGTGAAAAACAAGATGCAAAGGTGGGGAGGGAAAAAAAGGAAAAGGGGTGGTTTGATTGTAGGGAAGTGAGGTTTTGGAAAGTTTGAGTGCCGTAATAAATTTTTTTTTTTTGTAAAAGGGGTTTTTTGGGCCCCTGAGATATTAACCCCTTATTTTAGTTGTTTTTGATTTGTGAGGGGTATGGAGTGTGTTTCCGGGAGATGCCCCGTGGACTTCCCCGTTTGGGGAAAGAGCTGGATTGATTATTTGGGAGCAGCCCTAAACCCATGTAAGGATAAAGCGGGCGGAGATTCAGAAAGGGTTTTAGGGTTTCGGGAAGGGGAGTAGGAAAGTTAAAATGTTAGTGTTTTGATTTTAGTGCCCAAAGGGAAGGGAATTGGGGATGTGTGAGATGTGAGATCCCAAAAAAACCGGTAAAAAATCGTATTATTCCCAGGTTAGATGTATGTTTTGGTTTAATTGTATGGTTTTGTTTTTTACCCAAAAATTGATTAAAAACCCGGTTTTAAGATAGCATGAAAATAGGGGAAAATTTTGGGAAAAAGTTTAAGTAAATATGGTTGTATGAAAGGCTTGTATTTTTTGGTCTTAAAATGAATAGTATTTTTTGCGACAATGAATCAGTGTTTTTGATTCTTTTTTAAATTTTTTGTGGTTTATTTTATGATCTTGAATTTTCTTAATTTTTGGGTTGATAGTTATGATGTGGAAAAAAGTTTTAGCCCAAAAAGGGGGGAAAAAAATTTTTTGAACCCCTTTAAAAAATGTAGTTTTGCTGGTAAGGTCAAATTTTTAGGTTTTGTTGTTTTCCCAAGGGGGGGTTGGGGGTTGATGAGGAGAAGGAAAAGCCCTTAAAGGGGTGGCCTAGACCCAGGATTTGTGGGGAGGAGTTTCAAGGATTGTGGGGTTTTTTTAGAAGGGTTTATTGGATTAGCACTATAGTGATTTTAATGGCGGGGAAAAAGTGTTGGATTTGCTTGGGGGGAAGCCCAAGAAAATTTTTAAAGATTTGAAAGTAAAATTTTGTAAGAACCCTTTTTGCTTTAACCCTTTTAAAAAAACTTTTTTAGATTGAATTTTTATGTAGTGGATTTTGGGGTTGGAGTGTTTTGTGAGGATAAGGCCAATAAAGTATTAGTGAAAAGTTGGTGGGGAGCATGAAATATTTTCCCCATGACCAAAGGGGCTGTATGTTGGTGGCTATTGAGACATGGAACCCCCACTTTGGTAAGGGGAAATTGATTCAAGAATGGAGTTTAAAATCAAAAGGGTAAGTTTTAAAAAGAATAGGAAGGATGAAATGGGTGGAAATTTTCGAATTTATTTGTGAAAGGGAAAGCAAGGTGGGAATATGGGCTAAGGGTTTAAGAAGGGACACGAACCCTTTAATTTTAAATACTTTTGTGGTTTTGGTTGGTGAAGGATTTGTATAATTTTTTTATTTTTTTTGGGTTTTTGGGGTTGTGTTTGGGGGATGGGACTGAAATTAAAATTTTTTTTGGGTGGAATTTTTTTAAGAAGGTAAGTTGTGATTTGAGGATTTGGGGGGGAAAATTTTTTTGGGGAAAAAAGGAAGGGGGGTTTTTTTGGGGATTTGGGGAGATAAAACCCATGTTATGTAAATGAAATTTTTTGGTTTGATGAGAATGAGTGAAAAGTTTGTAAATTGATTTCTGTAGAGAAGTAAATTTTAAATAAAAACAGGATTTTTCCAATTTTTGGGTTCCCCCTTTCCCTGGAATGTTTGTCGAGGGTTTTTTTGTTTTGGGGGATAGAACTAGGAAAGGGAAATGAAACATTTTTTTTGTGGTTGATGGTTTTGTAAATGGGTAATTTTTTTTTGTCTAAAATGATGATGTACATTCTTTTTTGATTTGTTCTTTAGGAGGTAGTGGTTGCATGGGTAAAGAGCTTGTTAGTGTAGGGGTGAAACTTGAGTCATTTTTGGAGGTGTTTTTGGGGGGAAAATTGGGAAAACCCAAATGTGTTTTGAAACCCTTTTACCCCGATTTAGGGCCAAATGAGGTGGTTTAAAGGGCTTTTAATTAGTTTTTGGGGAACAAATCCCCCTTAGGGTTGGGAGGTTGTTAAATTTTTTGGAGTTTGAAAAAATAGGGTATTTTGATATCATTGTTTATTTGGATTTTAAATGGTTTTTAAACACTCCCCGATTTTTTGAAATTTAATAAAAGTTTGTGAGTTTTTTTTGGGTTAAAGGGATTTTGGAGGAAGTAAAAGAGGTGAAGGATAGGTTTTCCAAATGAATGCTTCAAAGGGGGAACAAAGGGGGGAAACCCCTGATTTTTCAAGGGGAGAGGGGGTTTGGGGGGAAATTTTTGAAAGGGGCGGTTTTACTACAAAAGGAAAACCCAAAATTGAACCCCCCCGGGGGATGGTCCCTTTTAGATATTGAGGGAACCAAGACAAGTACAGAGGGAATTTAAAGGGGGTTTTTAAAGTTAGTTACTTTTATGTTGTGATTTAGTCCCTTTGAGTAGGTGATGCTTTTGGGTTCGGGAGTTTTTGAGGGGAGGGGGGGAAAGTTAGGAAGAGTACCCATCCGTTAAGAGAAGTAAGGAAGGGTTAAGTGGCTAAGGTGAAATTAAGGGGTTTCAAGTACGATTTCTTGTAAGGACCTTAGAGATCGAGCTAAAAAGCCCAAAAAACATTGAAATTTTTTTGCAAGGCTTGGTGAAGATAAGGAAAAACTTCAAGGGATTTAAAATTTGGGGCAAAAGAAGGCCAAAGAACTTCAATTTTATGAAAATAGATCGGGTGAAGATACATCGGCTCAAGGCTGCCGGCCTTGGAGCCCGGGCCCTTTAAAACGCCGATGTTTCGGTGCATTTTCAAGGAAGGCCGCCGGCCTAAAAAGGCCGGCCTTCTTTTTATGCCACTTTTCACTTGTTTTGCGATTTCCCTTTTAATGTTTTAGGGTTTTCTCCTTTATATTCCGGACCCCCCTCATTGTAAAACTCAGTTTTGGAGTATTGAAAATACCAAAAAGCTTATTGCTTTGTTCTTTGTGTTCTTATTTGAATACATGCTCCTAGGAACAATCAAAGGAAAATTGATCGACTTCTCTTGTGGATTGTTTTGAAATTAGGGCTTTCCATAGTTCTAATTCTTAGATTCATAACCTAAGTCAAACCTAAATTCTAATCTTCTTAGGGATTGATTTCCAAATTGGTGTCGTGGGTTTTCGTATTACTGCATTGGGGGTTCCACACAAATCAAAAGGGTTTCAAGGCGTGATTGCGAAGGGTTTTCGTATCAAGCTTTGTCTTTTCCCCCTCCTTATATTTTTTTCTATAAACATTTAAAAATAGCAGTTTTTAGTAAGTATCACTTAAGCCAAATAAAGAAACATTAAAAAAAATGCTTGTATTTTTTTCTTATAATGAATAAAAATTTCTTAACTTCCGATACAAAATTTTAGATTATAGATCACTGTTGATGAACTTCTAACATTTATTAATGAAATTATTATTATTTCTTTTGTGAAAAGAAAATTTATAGTTGTAGAAAATGATAGATCAAAGAGCAAAACAAAAATGGTATAAGTTAGGGATATGCAAGTCTTTTGGGTTATTATCCAATTGAAAATTTTTAATTTTTTTTTGTTAAATTTTTCTTTTTAGATTATAATAGAATAACAAAGTAATTAATGTCAAGTAAAAAAATAAATAATGAAAATTAATAAAAAGTATTATATATATATATTACATGCAATATATAATTATTGATGAACAAAAGTTTCCAAAACTCTCTCTCTATAAATATATATAGTGTGTATACACACATATTATTAACAAGTGTGGCTAAAATGCAATCGCTAAGTGCAACGATTACTAATTTGTGGTCTGTCATGACTAAAATTTATTGTTTTCGTGAAGAAGGTATTTGGCTTGAGTTTAAAACTCGGGTTTGGGGTCAAAGTAGTATTTATAAATATTTTCCATAAATAATAAATAGTAATAAAATCCACAATCTATACTATCTATTAGTATTAATGAATATTGTTAAATTCAATCAATATTAAATTTGTTATTAATTGGCATTGATAATAATCAAATTGAATTTACCATTTATCATTTCTATTACTATAGGTGCTTTTTCCATTAATATTACAATAGTTATGTTCAAATTACCTTAAGCTAATGTTGGGATGACGTGAGGCTCAAATGTCCTCTCTATCGTTGTTAATAGTTGAATGCATGTCAATAAGAAGCATCGGTTTCCAGCTTTGATTATTTCTTTTAAAATTAAAAGATTCGGATTTGTCTCCCCAAATTTCATCTTCACCTGCATAATAAAAAAAATATGAAAGTTAAGAAGAAGAAATAAAATTTAAAAGGTGGAACTATTTTATATATAAAAAAGGAAAAAAAAATTATTGTGTGTTAAAATAGACAAAATTGAGATTAGCAACTTGAATAAAAAAGAATACATCAATTCAAAATCCTATAGTGAAATTCACCCAAATTTCCAGTATTTATCAACCTTACAAATCAAAATATTATGATTTTAAAAACTTTATAAGAAAACAACATCTAAAATTTTTATTATAATATGGTACTACTATATAAATGCAATTAAATGTGATAAATATAATTTTAGATTCAATCAAATATGCTGAACTTATGGCCATTGCTTTAGCAAAAATTTCAATTAGACAACCAAAGCTTTGATGAGATTTTGGATAAGGCCAAGCACAGTGATTTTACAAAATTTCAAGTTATGGGAAAAAAAAGAAGAATCAACTAAAAATCTCAGTAACCTAGAATGCCATTTTTGATAATAAAACGCTCCCAAATGAGTAATGATACCTAATTTTCACATATATCAATCTCGTATAAATTTTTATTCTCATAAATCATCAAGGGAATAGTATCTTGATACAGACTATAAGTTTAACCAATCAACCTACGATATGCATGTTCAGTATTGACTGTTGAGAGGAAGTCCTTTTTTATATATAAAAAATATAAACTTAAAATTTATAGTGGTAAATGTTAAAATTTTATGCTTTACGCATATTTAAAAATTCCATTGCAAATTTCTCTATAAATTTATTTTCAGAATAATCTTGACTTTCAATGGCACATTAATTCTATTTTTTAAAATTAATTAATATATTATATATATTTTTATTATAGTTTTCCATCTTATATAGAAATATTATATTTTTATTCAATATATTTATATCATATAATATTATGTATAAAGTATTTAAATAATCGAGCATATATATTACAATTTTATTATATATAAATTTTATATAGTATAAATAATATAATAAATAAAATTATTAAATAATAAGAAAAAAATATTTGTTTTTGTGATAGAATTATTACTTTTTAAAAACAGAAAATTTTATCTCTCAAACCCAATTTTCTTGTAGTAATTAGTAGAGGTTGGGATAAAGTTGGTTTGTTTAAAGAAGAATATTATGATATTTAAAACTTAGAGTGAGTAGATTGGTGAGCATCCAAAATTTATTCCCCAAAATGAATCTTTGTGGAAGCTTCCGTCGTTTAAAATCTGGCGGCACGAAAAGGCGATCTAAGCATCCCACAAATAGAGGCTTGAGGTTGTCCAAATGTTTTTTTTGTGAAGCTTAGGATTCAATTTCTCAGCAATCACTAGCCACGTCTCTTTTTCTTTTTTAAACGAGCAGCCATACCACCTAAGAGTAACACAATCTTTGGAACCAAATAGGCTAGCCGCTCTTCAAGAGGATGAGTAGGGAGAGTAGAGTTTGGGACATTCAATGTGTAGTTTTTAAATTCCTATATTAAGATATAAATATTTATATTAGAAAAAAAAAATTATTTTAATAATTTTTCCCAAAATCACTATATTTTGGATTTCAATAGCAACTTTACATTCCGAGTCATTTTCACTTAAAAAAACAATAAAACTAAAAATAGACATAAGATGACAAAATATAATACATATAATTCATACATGATTTAAAATATGATATGAAAAATATAACAACAACAACAAGAAAAAACAATAATTAGTCTTTTTTTAAAAATAGACGAAATCCCACCTAATAATAATGTAGAGATATCCAAACCCCTAAAATCAGTAATTGCAAAATAAGAAATCATAAAACCCCAGAACCCCAGTCTCCACTCTTCCACTAACATGACTAAATCAATATCCAATTTTACTTGTTTGAGCTTTGTTTGATATGTTTTTTTTTTTCTTTTATTTATTTATTTATTTTTAGCTATTAAACATAACTAATAAATGTTCAAAGAAAAAATTTAAAAAAAAAAAAGAAGAAAGAAACCTTTTTCCTTTTTTTTTTTTTTTAACTAGAAGTACATGGGCACTCTATTTTTTTTTTCTTTTTATAAAAAATTTATTTCTCTCAAAAGTAGGGTTCTTAAGTTTTCTATAAATATTTTACTTTCAAAAATTTGGGGGTTTTAGATTTTTTATAATAAAAAGATAAAAAAAATTTAGAAACTTTAAAAATTAAAATATTTTAAAAGTAAAATTAACTTGACAATTTGATTTCTAATAGCAAACATGTAAGCATCCTTTAGAGGCAGTCCCAAAAAAATAAAATAAAATTCTTTATAAAAATTTTTACCTATAATAAAATAATGAAACTCCTAACAAAAATGAAAGTTTTCATGTTTTTTTTTTGTAAATAATTATTTATTAGTAAATTCATGAAATTGAATTAACCTATTTATTAAAAGAAAACTTTAGTTTGTAGCTATTTGGCTTTAAAAGGTCAACTTCTCTAAGTCCTAAATTTTTTATTTTCGAAAGACTAACATCTCGATTAAGAGTGGTCTACCTATCCGATTTTAACCTTTTATTTACTTATTTTTAGTATTGTTGATAGCAACTCAAAAAATATTTTCAAAAGTTTGTTTTTTAAAGAAAAATATTTTTATTAGTTTTTTTTTTGCCTAGCAATTTGTACTGGGTGAGCTGTGCTCAATATAGGTTAAAATCTAAAAAAAAAGGTGAAATTTTGGGCTTAACAACACTAGGCCACTAACCAAGCCTTAAACTACTCAACACTACCCCTCCTCTTTATGTTTTTTTTTTTTTTTTTGAGAGCATCCATTTACGGCCTATAGGTTTTTTTTTCCCCTAAGTGACTCCACCAAATCTTAAGTATTGTTTTTTATTTAAAGCACTCATTTTTCTTCTACAACTACCTCTTTCCACTTTAGGTATCCAAATGCCTCACAATGTTCTTTGGAGTTAAAACTCTATCCATTTGAATTGTAAAGGTTGTAAGTTAGAGGGGCTATTAGGAGGAATTTGTGTTTTAAAAGTAGTGCATGAAAAAATGAAAAAATTTTCTATCACATATGGAAAAGGGGGAGAGCAAGAATATGCAACTTGTCTCTCCCTAATCCAATTTTTTTGGATGATGAAATGGCTCTATGAAACATCAAGAGAAAAAAAGGAATTTCCTTGAAAAAGGACAATAACACTTATGACCTTTATAACTTAGTGAATATCTCATAAAAATACACTTATGAGCTCATTTTTTTTTTTGTTTTACTTTGATTATGAAAGTTTATTTTTAACATGGACCAAGTACCCAAAAAACCTTTGGAGAAAGAATGTTGAATAACTTGACTAAGGAAAGACTTTAAAACATGAGACCCCAAATGGGTACAAAATTGAGGATAGAAGGGAAGTCTATAGCTTAATTGGACACCTTTTAAAGATAACTTCTCCCTAAAAACAGTTCAGAACAAAACTTGAAAACTTTAAAAGATCTTACAACTTCTATTAATCGAGGGTTTTTTGCTTTTTTCTATCCCCTTTTGTTGGAGGGGTATGCCAAAGAGCTTTGGTGAATGATTCCTTATTCAATTGAATATATTTTAAGTTTGTTTAGGAAATATCCTCTCCAATTGCGATTCTCATGATTTGAATGAAGTTTAAAAGACTTTTCTTTATTCGATTGTGAAGATTTTATGTTTTGCATGCTTCAAAATATTTCTTAGGAGGTATACGTAGCACACTTATCTATAGCATCAACAAAAAATGTGTAAAAAAAAATAGTTTACCTAAAAATATTTGTAATTCTAGAGAGACCCCATATATAACTATGTATGATGTGGAAAAGTTTTTCATGGAGTGTATGAATGGCTAGGATAAGTGTTTCAAGAGAATTTGGTTGTAAGATAAAACTGAAAACAAAATGATTCCAACATTTCATTATGCATTTAAGAGTTTAAAATATAATTTTTTTCATATATTGAAAACTTAGTTGACTTAATCTTTATACGCCATAATAAATATTGGACTTTATGTGGTTGAAAGAGTGAAAACAATAGTAGAATTAAGTTTAGATGACTTTGAAATTGAAGAATTCACCTTTTAAAAGATAATTTCTTTACTTAGCATTGCTATTTGTCTTTCGCAAAGTAAGGTCTTGAAAATTCTATGAATGAGGAAAAAATGTTACTTAATAATTCATGTCCTTTGATAATTTTTTCTCACAAATAAGTAATTGTATTTTATTTTAGGTACGTAATGTTTAGAATCTAAATTTAAATTAGACAAATTGTTGTAGTAATTCTTAAAATTGCATGATGACTTTGTCATGTGATTGGATGCTCTAGTACCAATAACTACTCATGATTAGCCACTAAGATTGAAGAATGAGTTTACTTTACCTATGCGAAGTTGTGAATTTAAAGTTTTAGTGTTAGATTTTCTCATATCTTATTTCATTGAGAAGTTGATGAAAAACTTCAATATGATCGGGAAATACATTCAACCACAAGGATTTTTTTTAGAATCCATCCTAATCATTTGGGTTGACTTCATCTATCTCTTTAGGTTTTTTGATTTCGTAGATACAAAACCACAAACTACCCTACATATGAACCACTTAGTGAAATTGTTTTCAAGTAATCACTCATATTTTATGGTTAATGTTTTTTCTAAAGTTATAGGATTGAGTTAAGGGACTCTAATATGATGTTATAAAACCATAAATTTGGAATTTGCTTATTCATCTCATAGAGGAGGATTAAGTAGATGAATTACAAAGATAGGATAGAGCACAAACTTCCTAAATCTCAAAGGAAAAGACACAAAGTAAATACAAGTTTATTACATCTAAAAAAAAACAAAAAAGAAGGCAACATAAAGGGGGAGATTTTTTAGAGGGGTTTCACTTGATTGTCCATAAATTGCATTTGAATGTTCGAGAGCTTCCTTATAAGTTGTTTTAAATTTATAATTATTATCTAATAAAAAAGTTTGTTGGCAAATCTAAATAAGCTTAGTTATCCTACATATCTAAAGTAAATAATTTTGATTGCATCACAGCTTTGAATCTTATATTCAAATTGACATGCATGTTTTCTTCCAATTTTCGTACAAGACATTTATTTTTTCTCAAGTTTTTTTGATTTTACTTTATAAATAAGTTATTCTTAACAAAAAAATTTATAAATCATGGTAATCAAAAAATGGAAAAATTCAAATAATTTTGCATATAAAAATTTTAAAAGATTCATAAAATAATAATCCCCAAAAATCAATCTAATCCCACATAAAAAGTCTAAATTTATTACAAATTTAAGAACGACACAAGGAATGACCCCCAAAAAAAAAGAACCAATAGGAAAAGAAGAACTTGGCATAGATTTTTGCTTGATTTCATCTTCTACTTCTTCCTTTAATTTATTCTTTTTACATTTCTTAAACCCTTGTGACCTAGAATTAAAAAGATTTTTTCCTTTTAATTTTTTTTTATATTTATAAATTAATATTTAAAATTATCTATTTCAAGTATTAATTGACATGTTTTTATAAACAAAGCATGTGTTCATCTCGGCATGAATTATAATGGCCTCGGATATTTACAAATCTTATCCCAATTAAATCGTGATGGTGCGCGCGTGAAGACCTGGGGACGTGGTGCTTTCAATTTTCAACTGGGCTTGTGTGGAATTTAGGCTTCAAAGGCTGCCGCCTGCTTTCATTGACTTGGACTGTGGCGGTGGACACTTTGACACTTGACATTGCTTCACTCTTCCTTGTTGGATTTTTTGCATCGATCTCTGGAGTGTCAAAGGGGCTTTGAACGGTGAGTTTCCCGGGCTTTAGATTTGAAGTGGAAAGTTGGTATTGATCGGATGGGCTTCCCACGTTGTTGTTTCGAACGGTTGGACGGGTTTCTTCTTATCTGTTGACAGGGGGGGCCCTTCTTTTCCCCCTGTGCATGTGTTGTTTATTCCCCTGTGACGCGGCGTTTTTGACTTGAAATAATTTTTATTTATTTTTCTTTAAAAAAGACATACATAAATTAGTATGAAGTCAGAATAAAATGTGTAATTTTCACCCCTATCATTTGTCAATGGTCGGGAATCATTTGGTTTTTTGTCATTTTGTTCTTAAATTAAATTGCAGTCCCTTTTATCATTGTTACAGGTCGGAGTCATTTTTTGGTGTGATCTGCCCAAAAGTTCAATTGCAATGCATTAAATGTTGATATTTATGGAAAAAAAGAACAAATATGGGGGGAAAAAAAAAAAAAAAAAGCTTCATCCTACGAATTTTTGGAGCAGCCAACAAAACATGATTTTTTTTTATTGAGTTAAGTCAATTTGATTTTTTATCACATCCCAAAAACCATTCTGTTCTTTTGATCCTTTTTAGGGATATGAATAGTTTAAAATGTCTCAAATCAGGATTTATAGTTAGGACTCGTTTAAAACTTTACAAATTAGCTATTTGTTTTTAGTATTGGGTTTATAATTATATGGACATTACAAAAAATAGATTATGCGATTTTAAAAATTCGGGTAGTTTTTAAAATTTTTTTAATTTTTGTGTAATGGTGGTATCCCTTAATGTGAAAAGTACAAGATGCAAGTAAATTTTGGACTAAATGTACCAATAAGTAGGTTAATAATCGAATTACCATAAACTCATTTTAAATTAGATTTTTTTTCCCTTCTAAAAGGAGGGGGTCATTTTTTGCAACTTATGGCTTTTAGTGAACTAATTTTTATCATTGGGGAGGTTTTGTTGATTGGAATTCATCCAAGTGGCCCTATTATTTTTTTTGATTTTTGTCTCAATTTTTTTGGGTATGAGTTGAGGGCATGAGAACTATTTTTGATCTTTTTTGGGGTGTGGTGACTTGCACAAGACATGAAGAGTGAGTAAAGGGTTGTCGAATTTGTTCTAACTTTCACGATTTCGTTAGTATATGGAGGATTAAGTGACAGGGGGTTTGGGAAAAATAGAATCTTTTATTTTGAGGCTTGACCTTGTTTTTATAAAGAGGAGGAGGGTTGAAAAAAGTTATAAAATATCCACTTGCCCCCCTTCTCTTTGGTGATTGGTTGCATGGGGATAAGTTTTGGCAAAGCTTCCACCCCTAGCAGGGGTGGTGTGTTGGGGGAAAAGGCCTTTGGGATGGGATTAACCTGTGTTTTATTTTAAAATTTGGGGCCCCAGTAAGGGTTCAATTTTCAGAAAGATGGGGGGTTGGTCAACAGAAAGGTTATGGCTGATTTGTGTTTTTGTTATGTTTCCTGGGAGTAACCCAAAAAAACTTTTTTTTTTTATTATTTTTTTTGTGGTAAGACGAACATGGTCTTATTGAGCTTTTAGGCTTTTTACGGTTGGCGGTGGGGACTGAGCGAGGTTTTTTAAGCTATAGCTTTTCTTGGTTGGTGAGTGAGATTTAACAAGGTCTTGTAAGTCTGAGTTTCTTAGTTTTGGGAATTTAGTCTTTGTTGAGTTCCTGGCCTTTTTGTTTTGCAAATGAATCAGAAGGGCTTTGAGGTGAGAACTTCTTGGTTGGGAAAATGAGACCTGGGGGAGGTTTCCCAAATTGTTGGCTATTTAGGGGGGAAATTTTTACTTAGTATTTAAAAAACTTTTTTCAAAAACTTAATTTAAAAATATCATTTGATTTTTATTTAATGAATTTAATTCATAATTTAGTTAACTTGGCAATGGAATTTGCAATTTCAAACGTAAAAAAATTGCAATAATAATAATAAAAAAAAATAAAGAATAGGGTTCAAGAAAATTAGGTAACAATATTCATGATTTGCCTTATGCATCTTTCTCTTCCCAACCCCTACTGTTTGGGTTTTGGTTTTTACTTACGATTTGTTCCATTTTATCAAAAAACGAAACTTAGTGAGTGTTATAGTAGTTAGTTACTCTATAGTCTTTCTTTGATATAGTTTTTAGTCACTTCTCTGCTTTGTATCCCTTAGTTCAAAATTTGAACTAATTCACATAGAACTATAGAGAAAAAGCACTACAAGCAACTTTGGAATGAAGTTTTCATCTATCAAGATATAATTAATAGTGATCCTCTACAATATTAGCTCAACACATAAAATCGAATAAGCTCTTTCTCTCAATCATAAATTGTATTTGTTTGCTTTGCTCTCTTGTATTGTTGTTATCAATGTTATTGTTTGTCTTTTCCATCTTACTTCACCTCCATATTTGTAGATGCTATGAGTAACATCAAAATCTTGATTTTCTCTTTGATCACAATCATCTTTAATATTTTTTCTTTAATTCTTGTGTTTAAAATATCCCGTTTCATCAAATCTAAATAATAATCTATATTTAATGTTGTTAATATCTTGTTAACGTTTAAAATTTTTTCCTTTTTGGTCTTCGAATTAATAATTTCCTTTCCTTGAATGAACAATCTTTTCGACTTGATAAGAATTATTCCTTGATATTTAAAAAACCAATTTTAGTGGAAATATTAACAAAATATATTTAACTTATAGAGGTGGGTTTTGACCTGTAATTGATAATTTCCTTTTTTTTTTCATCTTCATAAAATTGTATTTCTTCATTTGAAATTAGAATTCTGAGGTGTATCATGTCTATTTATTTTTCTTTAGAACCTTATTGACATATCACTATATTTGGGAATGAGAATTCCAATAGTTTATTCCAATTGTGTATGTTCTTTCTTTCTTTTCTTTTCAAAGATGAACTTGCATTTGAACAATTATAGTTGTTTTGAATAACTTAATTCCGCACATTTAAAAACATAACTTAATTCATCGAGCTACTAGGCTCTCTTGGTTGGTGAGGTCTTCGCTAAGCTATCAAGCTCTTGTTAGAGCTCTTCTTGGTTAGCTAGTGAGACTTGGCAAGATCTTTGCTAAGTTGTCGAGCTTTTCTTGGTCGGCTAGTGAGACTTGGCGAGATCTTTGCCAAGCTGCCGAACTCCTCTTGGTCGACCAGCAAGATTGAGTAACGTCTTCATTGAGTTGCCAAACTCTTCTTAGTTAGCAAGTAAGACTTAGTGAGGTCTTTATGGAGCTACAAAACTCTTCTTGGATAGCAAGTGAGACCTAGTGATTTCTTCCCCAAGCTGCTAAGCCTTTCTTGGTTAACAAATGAGATCAAGTGAGGTCTTCATCGAGCTATTGAACTCATGGATTGTACGTTCAATTCCCACATAGATGGCACCAAATGTTGTTACTAGATCCACACTAGGGTTTCATGTGACTTGCATAAGAATGGAATAGTGAGTTAGTGGTACTAGCGTCGACTTTGGTGTGGTTGTTTCAATGCTCAAGTCTATATATAGAAGGATTGGGGGTAACAAAGGGTGTTTAGGGTAGTAGAATGCAGATTCTTTACCTAAAGCCTTGACCATGTATTTATAGAGAGGATGGGTGAGCTTCATAAGGATGGTAGTTAATACATATGATTTCTTCTTTGACTTTGTGATTTATGGAGAAAAATTAAGAGAGTTATGAAATATTAACTTATCTTGTTTGTTGAGCTTTTGTTTGCCCGTTTTTGTTTGAATAGTAGGTTAAGCTAACTGACTTGAGCCTTAGTAGCTCATCAGCATTAACAAGTTTGACTAGGACATGAAGGCTATTGTCCAAAATAGTTTATCAACAAAAACCATATTAAACATATTTTATGTTATTGTGATTTAATAATAGTGTGCATATAGAAGAAGCTCAAAAACCCATATAAAAAACATATATGTTTTTTGTCAAAATTCACTTTAACTCATTTACATTTTAAACTCATTATTAAGTTCTTTATAAAATGTGTTGTTTTTTGCCACCAAGTGAGTCATTTTTTAGAAATTTCCTATGAATATGGTATGATAAGGTGAGCATTATAACTCATTTAGAATATGAAGGCCTTAATTAATTTTGTTATGATATAAAGGATTTAAAAAAATCTAAATATAAAATTAATCCAACCTCAAGAACTTCTCTAACGGGGCCCGGGGTCGGGGGGGAAATTGGGGTCCCAAAAAAAAAAATTAAATAAATTAAAAGTAAAATGATTTTAAAAAATTTTAAATCACTTCCAAAACTTTTAATATATTGTTGTTATTAACAAAAACTGATATAAATGTATTATAAAATTATTTTGATTGGATATTTAAAAGTTTTTTATTAAGAAGGGTTTTTCCCATTCCTTAATAATATGAAATTAAAATCAATTTTTTTCTTTTGTTTTTTTTTTAGATTTTTACCTACAATGGTAAACGATAACCTATTCAGGTATATTTTTGTATAAATAAATAAAATTTTTTTTAATGTTATTTATAAAATAGGCTAAAAACATTATAAACTTTTGTGTTTATAGTTTTTTTTTTTTTTTTAATATTTTAAAATTTTTTAAATTTTAAAATTTTTTTAACTTCAGAAATTAAAAAAATAATTTAGAATTGGTTCACATGACCTGACTTGGAGTTGGGGGTCATAGTTTAGGGTCGGTATAGCCTTTACAAAACCCAAAAAACCTACTATTTTTTGGGGTGGGTTCTGGGGCATTTTTCCCCTGTCTCCTTTGGCCCTAAGCTTCTCATCCCAAACTTATCATTACCCCCATACATCATAAGGTAGTAGAAAAAATTTCCCTTAAAAAAAGAAAAAAGATAAACCCAATGAAATAAAAAAAAACTTATTGTTAAACACTTTTATTAATTTCTATATATAGGAGCAAGCCTTAAACAATGGTCACACCCCTTAAATTTTAAAAAGATTTAGCAAATTTCTAAGGCAATTTGCACTTTTTAAAATTTTCCAAGAAGAAGTCATTTTTAAAAAGGGTTAAGGAATGTTTTTTACATATGTTTCAATAAAAATTTTTGGGGGAATGTTTTTTGCAATTACCACCAAAACTAATTTGCAAAAAGCAAAATAGGGAGAGAAAAAGAACCTAAAAAACCCAAAACTCCCCCTTTTCCCAAAGGGTTTAAGGTTAGTATTCCTCCCAAGGAAAATTTTTCATAGAGTTTCCAAGCTAGTTCTTCTTCTTTCTAATCTTTTGGGGTTGATGCAAAAAAAGGCAAATTTAGCTCCAAAATGTTTTTTTCTAGTTATTGGATATGACATGACAGATAATGGAAGAACTACTTGTAAGTAACATAAAAAATGAGAAAACTAATATCATATCTGTAAAATTTAAATTTTTTAATTGCTTGTGATTTTTTAAAAGCATTTTAAATTTTATAATATTAAAAACAAAAAAATGTGACTATTTGTTCTTTCAATTTTCTAGAAAATATACCCATTTCTCATTTCAATAAATTATTTTATGGTGTTGTTTTGGGCTATCTAGTCCATTGTCTAACAATTGAAAATTTTCATTGCATTAAACTCATATAAACATCTTTTTAGGTGATGGTCTGGATGATATTGTAACGGGGTCATGCATCCCCAAAAAGTTTTTCAAACCCTTTAAACACGTACTGTCACATAGATGCCAAAGTCCTAGGAAAACTATGTTGTTATGCAATAATTTTTCGATAAATATGTAAGAGTAAAGGTATAATATATAGCAATGATCATATTTCTTCGAAGCTGCTATTTCTGATGGCAAGAAAGGAACCTTGTTTTTTTATACGAATGTCAATACGTAAATAGATGATATCAAAAAGTTGCTCTCAAATTTGGGTGTGTATGTACACATCCATTCCCCCTAATAATTTCTTAAGTTATTAATTGAAAATATATTAAAAACCCCTTTAAAAAGGGACAAAACCCAAATTTTTTAAAGAAAAGGAATTTAAAAAGAAAATTTTTGGTATAAAAAAAATCTATTTTATAGAATCCAAAATATTTTTCATATGGGTTGAGGATACCCAAAATGTAAATACCGAATTATATATTATATTGTATGTATTAATATTAATAAAAAACGCTAAGGATAAGATGGTCACTAAAATAATAAAATGTGATCAATGTGGTCATTTTCACGGTCAAGATAATTTCACCCTTTTATGACCTTGGTTATTCTTTTTTTCCTTTTAAAAAGTTGCAAGCCTGAGAATCTCTCATAGAACCTGCATAAAAAACCTAAGAGAAATCTAATAGGAGAGGGGAATAGAAACGAGAAATTTCAATAAGGTAAGGATTCTCATCACAAAATACATTTATGGGGAATTGTGGATTCATAGCCCTAAATGGTTTAAAAAGATGTATGGGTAGGGAAATTTGGAATTGGAGGGGAGGAGACAAATGTAAAATAGGAAGGAAAAACTCGAGGAGCTATATTGCAACTTATAACGGTGAGTACCCCCAAAAACCCTTGTAATACGATCAAAATAGCATAAATTTGGGGTCAAATTTAACATGTTTATTTAGAAAATTAGATTAAGGTTAGACAAAATAAGGGTTTAAAATTTGGAAAAAAAGAGTCCCGTCATGAACAGAAAAATACAATTTGGGCCCCCTAAACACGGCTGTATTATATCTTGTGTTAAAACTCAAACATACATAGAGATAAAATGACCTCCTAAATACGGTCCCTGTTTTTATCTATGTTGAAAACCCCAAACCATACAGA
>JBBMOL010002643.1:0-22394 GCA_037954665.1 Laguncularia racemosa
TCCCCCGGTCGTGTATCACTTACACGGGCCGGGGCAGCCTAGCGACACAACCGTGTGCTCCAAAATTTTCTCAAGAATAACCCCCTAAAGGCCGCCGTGTATGAAAACCGTGTACTGTGCTGTCATATACACAGATGCCCCCCGGCCTAAAGGCGGTCGTGTATTCGACCGTGTACTATGCGGGTCGCATGTCCAGAGACATACACGGCCTAGAGGCACGGCTGTGTATGAGTCCCATGTACTATGCTGTTGCATGCCAGAAACATACACGGCTTAGAGGCACAGCCGTGTTTTAAAACCCGTATACTACGCGTGTATTTTATTATTTCTTTCCACATGTACGCTTAGATTTTCCCCTTTTAAAGATATTTTACGGGGACATAAAAAATACTCTTTTGTCAGATAGATTAGGTTTACGTTTGATTTATCATATTGGAATACACTTTGAGAGAGAGTTTTCTCCAATTCCGGGTTGTGCGCACCAGATTTACATAAAATATCGTTTCTTTGTTATGTGAAACCAATCCAATCTCGGATTCGTTTCGTTAACGTTTTCCCGTGCTGCGTCACATGTCGTGTCTTCCAATGGTAATCCCGACCACTGAACTAATAGTTGATGGCAATCCTGACCCCTGTCTTCGAATAATTCTAGTATCCACAATAGCCAATGGAGTCAACATAGGTTGATTGTTGACAAACCCGTAGGTAATTCCAAAGATGGAAAATCTACTCATAGGCTTTTTTAAGACACGATATATGAAAAACATTGGGGATCCATTGAGTCTGGTGGAAGCTCCACTTCATGGGCTGACAAACCGATTTTTCTGAGCACCTTATAAGGACCATAATATCGCTTAGACAATTTATGTGTCCTTGCGTCAAAGAAAGTTGTCTATAAGGTCGGAGCGGTCGGAGCTTGACAATACCATGTCTCCTGATTCAAATGTGACATCCCTTCGATGCTTGTTAGCTAATTGCTTCATATGACTCTGAGCTTGCTGTAAATTTGTCTTAAGCAGCTTAAGCACTCATCTCTAGCAATTAAATCCTGATCCACAGCCTGTATGTTGGAGTTGCCCCTAATGTATGCGGGCCCACAGCTGGTGGTTTTCTCCCATAAACCATTTTCGAATGGTGTCATACCCCCCCCATCATGAAACGAAATATTATATGAAAATTTTCTACCTAAGGTAGAAACTTTACCTAAGCGGTAGGTGTATCCATCACAAAGCACCTCAAGAATTGTTGAATAGTTTGGTTGAGCACTTCAGTTCCTGCCCGTCCGTTTGAGGGTGATAAGCATACTCATTCCCAAAGTAGTCCACTCAATCGGAAAGTTCTTTCCCAAAAAATGGCTCAGGGAATATTGGGTCTCTGTCTGACACAATGGTCCTCGGAATACCATGTAAACAATGACCATATGTAAGAATAAAGCTGCTACGTAGTTCCCTGTAAATCCAGATCTCAGAGCACCCAAATGACAATATTTAGATAGCCAATCAAAAACTACGAAAAAAACAGATAAGCCCTCAGATTTAGGAAGACATGTAATAAAATCCATACTAATGTCTTCCCAAATTTGGTATGGAATGGGAAGCAGAGTAACAATCCAGTAGGTGTTTGAGTAGAATATTTCACCTGTTGGCAAACCATACAACTCCAAACAAAGTCATAAACTTGTTTCCTCATACCATCCCAAAAAAAATCTCCAAAAATCCACTTTTTAAGTCTTCAAAAATCCAAAATGAACCAGCACTGGGAAAGTCACATGATTTCCTGTAGAAAGGGTTTGGGAATCACAGAAGATTATAGAAACCAAAAACAATCTGTTATGATAGTATAACAAATCATTTTCCAAACTATAGGATGTTTAACTGTGTGGCCTTTGTGCAAGGTCAGAAATATTCGCACAAAAGCAGGAATGGTCTGATACTCTTTCTTATTGTTTCTATGAAAGAAAAAGTGGAGAAGACCATCCACAAAACTGCCCCTCCTCTGTGTACTGTCTAGACAAAGCATCACAACTTGATTCTCTTGCCCCCGATTTATAAGAAAGAATAGTGTTGCTACTCAGGTGTTTGAATCACTTGTGTTAGAATCTCTTTAAGGCTTCTATGATCAATCCGAATAAAAAATGTGAGCCTCACACATACTGTTCTCCACTTTCGTACCGCTCCCACGATAGCATAAAAGCTCCCTTACATAGGCAGAAGCTTTGCGCAGATGTAAAGGGATCTTTTTCTAAAATACGAAATAGGATGTGTATCCTGCAAGAGTATGCTCCCACAGCCAGTCCAGACGCATCAGTTTCAATGACAAAGGTCTTTGAAAAATCCGGTAATCTCAAAATAGGGCTTGTAATAAAGTTATTTTGAGAGTTTAAAAGGCCTGTTGAGCTGTTCTTTTCCAATGAAAACTCGTCCCATCTGTAACAAGTCCGTCAGAGTGATGCAATGGCAGCATAATTCTTGACAAATCTCCGATAGTATCCAAGCCAATCCCAAAAACCCGAGCTGTTTTTGAGTGATAGGCATGGGCCACTGTTGAACACCCTGAACCTTAGAAGGATCAAGACTTACTCCAGCAACTGATACTATATAAACCCAAGTAGTTAATGTAGATGCTGCAAAAATACATTTAGAAGCCTTGACATAAAACTGATGTTGCTGTAACACTTGTAATATTAATTCCAAGTGCTGTAAATGTGCATAACATCCTTGCTATAGACCAATATGTCATCAAAGAAAACTACGACAAAATGTCGTAAAATGGCGGGAAAAATTTTCTGTTCATAATAGCCTGGAAAGCAGCGGGTGCATTGCTTAAGCCAAAGGGCATTACTAGGAACTCATAATGTCCTTCATGAGTTCTAAAAGCTTTTTTTCCACATCTGTCAGTTTCATTCAAATTTTTGATGGTATCCTGAGCGCAAATCCAGTTTCGAAAAACATGCAGCCCCAAAATAATTCGTCTAAAGTTCATAAATAGTGGGAATGGGATATTCATCTTTGATAGAAACCCTGATTAAGAGCCCTATAATCTACACAGAATCGCCCAAATACCATCTTTCTTTTTTACTAAAAGTACAGGCGAAGAGAATGGGCTAGTGCTATGTTTTAATGATGCCTGACTCCAACATTTCTTTTACTTGCTTTTCAATTTCACTCTTTTGAAAATGTGGATATCTATAGGGATTAACATTCCTTGGTTTACTAAACAGAAAAAAGATGAATTCTATGTTGAACAGATCGCAAAGGTGGCAATGATGAAGCTGCTTGAAAACATATGCATATTTGCCCAATAAAATATCAATAATCTTTATTGTTGGTGGATATGCATGATTAGGACTAACCCCCTGAGCCAACAATTGAAAACACGAAGCAACTGAATCTGTCTTCGGTAATTTTCGAAATGGTGATGCGAAATTTGAGCTAAGGCACCATTATTAACTCCCTGCAATTTTCACTGTAGCTCCTTGATACACAAATTGCAAGTCAAATTTGTGTATCAATAGTAACGGGTCCCAATGTTTGCAACCATTGCACTCCCAGAACAAAATCAGCCCCTTGGATTGGCAACACATAGAACAATTCCTTGAAAACCAGCCCCTTTAATTTCCAATAAAAACATCAAACATTGACCTTCACAACATAGCTTTCTTTCCATTGCCCAAACATGACTCCAAAATTAGCTGTAGAAGCTACTTTCAGTCCGAAATGTTTAGCTACTCTTGTTTGCACAAAATTGTGTATATTTCCTAAATCCACTAACATGTCACTTGTGGCCATTCATCATTCCAAAAAATCAAATGGTACGAGGTACCAGATGTCCGGACATTGCATGATAAACTAATTAATCCGTTATCCTGAGACCTTCATGTCCCAACCCGAATCCTCTGCCAACCACTCCTCACATGGATCCGTAAAACCCATCCCTCCTTTTCTTCATCTTGTATAACAAGAGAAATTTTGCCTGCATCTTGATTCCTAGAATATTTCTCATCACAGTTGTAGCATAAGCTTATTTTCGTCTAATTTGCATTTCCTCTTTAGAAAGTTTTTTATAGGTAAAGTGGTTTTAGGATTGTCGACTGTAGAAGGGTGAGGGTTTTGAAAATTGTAATGGAGAAGAAGTAAGATGAGAAGAAACAGGTATAGAATATGGAGGTCGGAAAGAATGGTCTTGAAACTTGGATTCATGCACTTTTGCTAACCAAATGCATGAGGTAATGTGTAGGACGGGGGAAAACTGAACCTCTTTGCGAATGTGAGATTTGAGGCCCGAAATGAAACAAGAAAGCAAAAAAGATTGAGGTATGCCTACAAATTGATTAGACAAAGATTCAAATTCTTTTTGATATTCCGTTACCGTTTCTTTTTGCATCAATTTCGCCAGGGCTCCCTGAGTATCTTCATATTCGGAAGGTCCAAATCTAGTCTTGAAGCCTGCAAGAAAAACTTGCCATGAACCCCCTTTGGGTATTTTGCTCAAGCCCTTGTAGATACTGTAAGGCTTCCTTCTAATGCAAAAGACGCAATTTTAATCTTTGTTCCTCTGGTAAAATTATGAAAATAAAAAACTTTTGAGTTTTATAAATCCATGCCAAAACATCTTGTCCGTAAAATTTAGGAATCTTTAAATTTTATGCCTCAACAAGGGATTCAGTGCAGAATGTGATGAATGGTTTGAATCTGAATGAATTGAATTGCTTCCTGATGAGACAGTCCATTCTGATTTTGAAAAAAGATCAATTTTTTCTTAAAATTGTTGCATCAAAGTATTAATAGCGGAATTTAAATCATTCATCGATTGTTGAGTAACCAAATTGGCTTTAATAGAATCTTGCATCTGTGATTGCATTTCCCTTCATTGTCTCTGCTAAAGAAAATACTAAAGATTGCAGCTTGGAAAATTCCCTTCTGTGATCTTATTGAGGCCATGACGAGAGCACCAAAATGTTTGGTTGTTATTACTCTCTTTGCAGCCCAGCCACTACTCAGCCCCTTTTGCAACTTAAACCAGTTTTCACTCCAAAACCCGGAACAACACTTATTCCAGATTGTTCACTCCTCTCTCCCAGAACGTCCTCTCTTCTTCTCTCTCTTAGGGTTACAGATAATCTCTCACTCTCTCTCTTTACTCTCTCTTTACTTTCTTCGTACTGTAGTTTTTTTTACGGTAATCTTGATTATTGTTTGTTTTGTGTGTGAAATATTTGCAGGGGGGACTTTTGAGGAGCCCCAAGCTCCACAGTTGAAACAGATTTTCGAAAGGGAGGGAAAAAAACCCTTTTCCCTTTTGAGCGTTTAATTTATATGCTCATTTGTTTGTTACATTTACATCTTGTTATGTAAACTGATTTCTAGTTATACGGTTTCATGATGTAGTCTTGAAATCTAGTTGGCATTTTATGACTCTTTCTAGTGTTCCGAGCCAAAATCTGTAGCGAACATCCTAAAGTTTCTATTATGCGTCTTATTTATGCATGTTCTATTGTCTTACCTTCATCAGTTTTCTTGTCATTATTTAGTCTGTATCTTAATTTTATAAACACCTTGTGAACATAAACAAGAAAATATTAGAGTAAAATACCGGTGTAGATTTTTAAATTCATCTAAACAAACTGGGAAAAATTAGAAGAAAATGTATTGGATTTCTTGGAGTGTTCTTTTGCACCATGTGATAATCCCCTAGAATTCATCAACCATTATTAAGGGTGTATAGGAGGAGGGTGAAGTAGTGTGTAGTGGAGTATGTGTTGTGGTGTGTGTGTGTCGTGTGCATGAGCTTTGTTGTGCTGTGTTGTGTTGTATATCTTGTGTTGGGTGGTGGTGTGTTCTAAAGTGTTTAGTGTGACAATTTTTGTAATACGGTATGGTAAAATAAGTGAGGGGTTTTTAGGAGGGGTTTACTTTTGTAAATACCTGAAAGAAGATAATACAAATAGAAAAAAAGAGAAGAAAAAGGAGTTCACATTCTCAAAAAAAAAACAAGGAACCCTAGCAGAGTACTTTCAGAACTGGAAGGGGAAAGCTCTGGATTCCTTTCCTAGCTCAGAGTTCAACTCCAAGGTCCGTTCTTAATTCTTGATTGTATTTCATCATTCTACAGCTTCTTGCCACTTATTCTTCACTGTCACATCACCAAGGCTTTTAGGATTTCTATTTTCTAACTGGGATGTCATACTATGGAAGGAAGTCAGTCTGACTAACGTTCTTGAAAGCCTTGCATCACAGTTGTCCTTCTATTACATATTGAAATTTCCCCAAGAAATTATCACTTGATGGGGTGAAAAATTTATACACTTGAATTTTATAAAAACCAAATGTGTCTCAAATATCATACTAATAAAATGATGCTAAAAGACAGATTATTAGTCATAGATGAGTATTTTGTTATGCCATTATGACAGATTAAGCCCTAATTTTAGGTCGAATACGGGAAATATTGCAAAAAAATTAAAAAAATTACAAATGCCAAATTGCCAATCCAAAGAGGCCAGCACTAAATTGAATAAGTTGAAAATTGAGAAAGATAAAAAATAGTACCACACAAAACCCTGGTCACAGAAGCTTTAAATCTTCGGACTGAACAATTAAAAGGTGCACCCACTTGTCCTTTCACACCCCTTTGGGGCAAATATGTTCGTCACTGATTTGGGCATTCTTGAATGATCTTGAGCTTCTCCTCACCAGCAGGGTCAGCCTTATAATTGGCTTCCCCTTTCTCTGATTGACCTCTAAACCTTTTCCAGTAGGGTTTACCCCACAGAATTCTCTGGCTTTACCCCTCAAAAAATCACAGACCTCTAGCTTTCTCCTCCTTTCCCATCCTCCCCATATTATTTCCCCCATCACCAAAGCCTTCTCAAAACAAAAAGGCCATCTCCACTTCCGAATCCTTCTACATCAACTTCTCCAAAATAGCTTGCATGAGGTATTGAATCCAAGATCCCTTTGTCTCTAGCTCAACCCAATGGAACAGCACCCATCCTTGTCGATTTTAAGCATCCTTTGTTCATCGACCATCCAACGAAAGGAGCCAGGGCAGTTAAGCTTTGCCACAGGTTTCCGTAGTCATAGTAAGTATCCGAAACAAAAGAGAGGCCCTTCATATAAATTGCTGAATTGGAAGACTTCCGGGACCATGCTAAAGCATAAGAGTTTTTTGTACCATCCCTTGTGCTCTGCCCCACTATGCATAAAAGCCCCCTCTGAAAGCTTGTGAAGGGGAAAAAAGATGCTGGGCTTCGTTTCTTCGTAGGTGTCATTTAAGGAACTCAGAACCAAGTTTTGCCTGTCATAGCAGTCTGGGCATATTGAGATCCTTGAAGAAAGGGAAAGGGGTGGAATCTCGGAGTTTTGCGGCTAGAGCATTGTTTTTAAATTGGGGCAATCCTGAAAATGATTAGATATGCGGTTAGTCCCTTCCTGATCTTCAGGCCATCCCAAGAGTTAAAAGGGGGTGCTTGAATATGGAAGAGGACAAGCAGCAGAAAACAATGTGAGGGCAAATTTTGATAAATCTGAATGAATAGTGACAGGATCCTTTTTTTTTTCTGCAAACTTTTGGATCGTTCCCTACTTCCCATTAGTTGTTCTCTAAGGTTTGAGAAAGACAAGGAGATCCAGATCTACTTTTTGTAGTGAGCGTGGAAACGCGCTTGTTACATATAATACTCAATTCAACTAAGGTAATGAAACCTGCATGTCTGGGTCCCGTGAAAGTCATCAACAGGAGATCTTAATTCTCACGGATTGAGAAGACTCCGGCAAAAAAAAGGTGGGAAATGATAGAATTCTAACTCGACATAGTCGACAAGCAGCGTTTGTGCATATTTTATCATATTTTGCTTTGACGCTCGGGACATGGCCACTCTGTGAGTGATTGAAGTTATTGCACATTTCTGTCAACCAAATCAAAGAGGATTTCGCATCTGCTTAGCCAAATGATCATGCAAGTGGGGATATTTCATTTATTTCCCGTTGCCTTTACGAAATGCCTATATTGATGGAATTGAAAACACGAAAATACTCTTTTAAAATCCACGGACTTTTATTTTAAACGTCTTTTATATAAAGGGAAAAATAATAGGTCTTTTTTTATGATTTTTCCACATTTAATGAATTGACATATTTTTTTAAAAAGAGAATTATAATCTTTTAAATTCTGAAAATGCACATCATGCATTGGTTGTTATGCCATTCTATCATATAAAGGTGCCCAACTCCTCTATAAGCTTCATGCTTACATAAGCATGTCTTATGAACACAAAATTTAAAAAGAAGAGAGTCAGTAAAAACCAAAAGGAAATCAATGACAAAAAGTTATAAGTGGACCAAAACAAACGTTATATTTAGACAAAATGTTTTAAACTAATAAAAATAATATAAACTTATAGAAATGAAAAAACTATGAATGATATATATATATATAAATTGAACTTTTCTCACTGAATTCAAATCTTAGCTTTTTAGTGAAAGGTAGGAGATATTATGCAAAATTTTTATCTTGTTAAGATTTAATGGTTATCTAAAGACTAGAATGAAACAATGTTTTCTAGAATGAAAAACTTTATGAAAAGAGATGATTAAATGATGAGATGGACTCTATATTATCAAATAATATATAGATTATAGTGGATTCACCTCAAGGATTCAGTTTTTTTTGTTTTTAGAGTGGGGGAGGGAAGGGGCAAAACCTGTACAGGAGGGGAGAGGGAGGGTGCCAACTCCCAGTTTTATTAATATAAAAGGAGATTACAAAGGGAGAGGAGGGCATAGACCAGACCCCTAACAATTACAGTACTTGTTCCCCCTACACAAAACATGGGAGTACTACTCTTTTATAAAAAAAAAAATATAGAAAATAAAGAAAAAAATAAAAAAGAGAGTACTACTCTCAATATAATATCCAATTTTGAAATACAGGACAAAAAAACTACAAGGTATGATATAATGCAAGTAAAGTTAACTAGATACAATCCTAAAATTTCTAAATCCAATCTTATCCTTTTGTCAATATCTTTTTCAGCTCTTTGTTAATATGTGCTATATTTGTCCAAAAGAAGCTTGATTGGTTCTCTCTACCTTTTTATTTAAAACCAATCAACTGCAACATTTTTTCCTCTCCACAATGTGACTGGCCTAACCATTTTTCTCCTCTAGTAAACTCTTCACTTAGGAAATATCATTCCAAATATCCCACACGGTAATACTTGTTAATAACCACTTGGACACTACTTTAAGTTTGTTTCAATCAATACTTTGGTAAAATTGAATTGCCTACAATATTCAAGTCCCTTGTTTAAAAACATTTAGTTTAGTAGAGTCAATTGAAATAAATTTGAAAGAGATCATAAAACTAGATAAGATTATCGTTAAAATTTCCCTAAGAATACCACCACCACCACCATTGCCTTGGCCTTAAGCTACTATCAACATTTAACTTGACATATCCTTCTTTTAGGCATTTACAAGACGAGGACCAAATTTCCCTTTTTTCTTGAGAGGTTTAATAATAGAGGAAAATAAGTCATTTTTAAAACCTGATTTTGATAAGTATCAAGTAGTTTAAACCCACTCTAAATTTAAAAAAAGACATCATAATATATTTTTACCAAGATCTTGGGAGGTTTGTGGATGTTTCTATGTTTTCTATTATTTCTTTCACCCTACAACGCTAGAGAGTTATGACAAGAGCAAACATTCTAATATGATTAATCACATTACCTAATTATTTTTCCAAAAGTTTAACAAAACATTTATGGAAGAGATATTTGGAAGTTGAAGAATTCCAAAGCACGAATGTGAAAAATAGTTATGGATGAGTGTGGTGTGATCATTGGTCTTTGTACAAATAGTTTGTTAATTTTTTGTATGTACTTGGTGGGCATTAATTTAAAACCAAGAAAGGTTTAACCTCAAAGTTTAGAATGAAGATACAATGTGGTAGATACAACATATCAAGGTCCATTAAAGGTTGCAATAACTAGTATTGCACTAAGTTAATTTCATTATGTTAAGAGATTCTTTATAGGTTTAATCACTTAGTTTAAAATAGAGTTTACTACTGCTTTTGCCATAGGCTATCTAATGTATGTTTCACATTGTAAACTTAATAATGCGTACATTGCGGCAAACTATCAAAGTCCACAAGCAAGCCTAATGTAAAACAATAGGAAAACTATATCCAAGGCTTTTTGGGTTGCTTAAAAGGACTAGGAATTTTTAAATTAGTTACTGTGACTTTCCAACTATACTAGAAGATTACTCATCTACAAGTTGTTGGACTTTTGAATGATATTCACCCATTAGGTATGAGGCCATTAGTTAGCATCCGATAAACAAATGTATATAGTGCATCATATTTAAAAGAAGCTAAGTTTATAGCACTTGTTGCACCTAGTAAAAAAGGAGGAATGACTACCAAATATGTTAATGCAAATAGAGCTGTATCCATAATGATGTTGCTATTTTTGTATTATGTGATAGTGGTCAATAATATCTTGTACATATAGTAAAAAAATTATTAATGGAAAGTCCAAAAAACGTAACACATAGGGCTAAATCATGAATATATGGGACAATTAGTAAAGAAGGAGTAATAACCATTACCTAAGTTAATATTAGTAATTTTTCTAATCCATTTAATAATGGGGTTGTTTAAGGGACTTAGTGAAAAGTACCACTACTAAAATGGGACTTAGACCCTTCTAATTAATTATGCTGGAATCGTCCTCTATTCTATCATATCATCAATTTGAGGTTAAAAGAGTTAAAAAAAAATTCATAATTGTTTTTGTGCACATAAATGCTAAATGAGGATGTTACTATAGACATATCCTAATGGAAGAATGAGTAATCTAAATCAATTGAATATTGATGGATTCTAGCTCTGTGATTATATTAACGTGTCATTCTTTACAAAAGTTTGAGGGTTTATATTGTCAATGTTTCCCTAGAGTTAGGATGAACGAATGGCCAAAATTGTGTTGCAATGGAAAATCTTACTTATAAGAATATAAATTGAAATTTTGTATGAGGACTTTGCAATATAACACATAACATGAAGGTTCAAAACAACTAGCCACCCCACACCTTGTTACAGCTTTAAGACTTTTATATTAGGAAAAAAGTTCAAATTTAATGATACTATTCTTTAAGTGTAATTATGGTTTGATACCCACGAGAAAAGAAATTTAAAATCAATTGGATGAAATTTGTAAGAAATAAGAACTTCATGACTTCATTCGAATGAAGCCCCTTTCTCAGTCCTGTAACTTGACGTTGTCGAAATCCTTTGTCCCGTGAGTTGGGGACTTTATTTGAATGAAGGCAATGAAATTCCTTGGTTCGAAGAAGCCTTCAAAATTCAAAAAATAACAAAGGGGAGCTGCACTCCTCCGAATAAAGTGTAATTCCGTTAGAAGGAAAAAATTTTGTAGATTTTAACAAAATTAAATCATTGAATTCATTTATTTGAATGTAGACACCTCTATCAATGTAATGAGTATTAGCTAAACTAGAAATGATGTGTTAATATTGAAATGATGCAATATTGGCCCCAAAATTGAATTAAAAATAAATAATTTAGGGTGAATAGCCCCTTTAAACACTTTGTATACCCATCACAAAATTTCTTATTTTCATGAGGAACATTCTACTTTCTCTTGCACAAAGTATACTCTTTCTAACTTAGAAATGCCAATGGATTATTTCGACATTCCAAGTGTGAAGCAAGGTCTTTTTTTGCTTAGTAAATTCTCTAGACTTAATTATAACCTGATCAAGTACCACTAATAGGATTCCTTTAGCAAAAAACGTGAATTTTTTAAGAAAAGTGACGTCTCAAGATTATTTATCAAATTCGATCATTTGTCATGATTTTTTGTACCCCAATTTTTAACCTGTATAACATCGGTGTCGTAAATATCATAATGCAAACTATTCTGGTGTTATTAGATTTCAATCCGAAAACTTCAATTATGAACGAGAACGTGGTCGATGAGAGGTACATAAAACAATACGAGCATCTGGGGAAAATGACTAAAATGAGCTATCCTTTGGGGGAGTGAACTCAATTTCAGATCACCCAGATACCCACGTAGCCATTGAAGCAAATCGAAGATGCCAGAGCTCACGTCTTACCTGAATAGAGAGTGGCCAGCATGGAATGCTCGATCTAGTCCTCGATAAGGACAAGCGGTGAAACAAAAGTTCTTTTCGGTGCATTGAACTTCCAATGCATTGAAGTTTCTGAAAGCGCATGGATTTTTTGTCCGATTATGTAGGAACACTTTCAATCAGCCTGCGGGCGACTTTCAGCTTTGATTGCTGTCATTGTCATGGACCTAGATATTTTTTTACACACCTCTTTTAAGTTAAACAAACTAAATAATAAATTTTTGCTAACAGAACACCAAATACTGTATACAGATGCTTGGGAAAAAAAAACCAGCAAGTATTTACAATTTCTGTACATCATGCCATCAGTCTACATGGTTAGATCATTTATTAGGCCAGAACATGAAAGCCCGCAAAACATAAAACAGCATACAAGAAGTTTCATATTCCAAACTTCAAAGAATCTCAAATTAATGGATTCCTAGGTATTTCCCGACTCCAAAGTAAGCAAGGTGAGCATCTGCCCTGGTAGAGCATGCCACATTCAATCGAATCCCAAATAAAAAATGAGGAGGTAGCCGTGTTGATAGGGTTAGTCTGTCAGCAGGTTAAAAAGCTTTACAGAGTGCGTTAGACCTCATGTTAGATGAGCACTGTGGCTCAATAGGGCCCCTTGATACACAGCCTGCTCCTTTTCGGGTCCGAAATTCTTATATGTGAAATTGCCACTGATAGGGCATCAAAAAAGCCCCATTCATCTGGCTCTTCTGACTTATAACTCAAACTGCTGGAAGATGGAAGCCATCCCGTGCATTCATTTAACAGAGTGATTGTCTTCCTCCTATTCCCATGCACCCTTGGGCCACGTGACACAGCAGCCCCGAGAGAAGATGTTAACAAAATTTTTCATTTTTGGCACAGTTGGTACAGTCCTTCAAAGTATGTCTGTAAAGAAGAGGATAAAAGGATGTCCTGCATCAGAGAACACCAGATTAGATGATGCAAAGAGGAGCAAAAAAGAAAAATAGACAGCAACTATAAAATGCAAGAGAAAAGGTGGAATGGGTTTCCCGATGAATCAAGGCTTCACATTGAAGACATTCATTTAGCTGAAATTAAGGGTGATTGCATCCTTCCCTCAAGGGGAAAAATGACCATGCCAAAGCATGAACTGGCCAAACAGGTAAGGACTTGCATGGAGAAATACATAATAGCATTAAAATTGTAAGCAAGGGGCAAAGGGAGATGACACATAATAGCATTAACTTGTAAGCAAGGGGCAAAGGTAGATGACACATAGACACTAGTCACCATGTGTATACATGCTAACATGCAACTCCAATTACCAAAAACTTACTTAGCACTTCTTCTGCTGTTATCCTTGCTGAAACATCTCTTGTCAGCATTCTTCCGATCAAATCTGTGCAGGTCTTGACATTGAACTCCCATATCCCATTTTTTAAAATCAAGCTTAACACTTCTAATTGCTTCAAAAACATCTTCCAAAGTATAAACCCTTTAAAAGGAAGAAAACCTAACAAAAGGAGATATAGCAGGACGCCTGCACTCCAAATATCCACCTTCTCAGAGTAATTCCCTGACAAAATTCAGGTGCTACGTAAGCTGGACTTCCTGCCAACCCTGTTAGGTTCTGACCTGTGTGATGTAGCAATCATGTCACTAACAATATGAGCAAGCATTTATATGCATCCAGCCTATATAGGTCGGAAAAAATTATACAGCCCACACATCACTAAGCATAAACAAATAGTTCTTTAGGCTGGCTCCTCAAATAATAGGTTAGCAAGAAACCATATAACTAATTAACAGAAACCCAAAACCAACAAGCACAATACTATTTAAAAACAAGTCCACCTAAAATAGAATAAACTGACATGTAAGCATGACCGCACAACAAATTCTATTTGTATTTATGTAAAGGTAACAAACCCATGTATTCAGATAAAGCAACTGATGGTAAGTCAGACAAGAAAAAAATCATCCCTATCTAGAAACCAAAACAAAAGAATAATGGAATAGGCACTCCAAAAATGATTGGCATAAGCGTCTCGTATTATCAGGGAAAAAAATACTTGGTTATTGAGCATATATTAAACGGAGTGTAATGAACACTCAAACTTAATTTCCAGTCCTTTCCTTAAAAGAACTCAATGAAAGGCAAAAAAAATGTAGACCTTACTCAATAAGAAAGTATGACCGTACGTCCAATTGCCACTAGAAGCCGAGTGAGACATTTAGAAAGAAAAACATAGAACAAAAACTCTTAAAAACCTGCTAACCATTAGTGAATAACTTGGGGGTCTTTGAAAAAGATGGGCATCTTAATCTGTTGTCCACAGGCATCTTTACTGAATATGTTAAAATATAATAAAAAACTTTTAATGCTTACAGAGAGCTGCTCAATGCTTCCTTACAACACTATAAGTATGTTATCAAATCTTTTCCAGTGGACCACTTCTCAGAGCCTTTGCCTATGGCCACATAAAAAAAAACACAGGAAAAAAAAAAAAAAAAAAATCACCAAAACCAAAAACAACAAAACAAAAATATAAATATATAGAAAAGGGAAGCTTACTATACCTTGAAAAAAATCCTCTGGCCAACCCCAAAATCTGAAAGCTTCATCTTTCCTGAACTGTAAGTAAAATATTCTCAGGCTTTAATCTCTATGCACAACACCCATGTCATGGCATATTTTATCACTAACATCACTTCCTTTAATATGTTTGCAGCCCGTTGCTCTAAAAAAAGGACCTTCCTTTACTATCTGATCAATTAACCAAACCTCCAGAGCATAACTCCATCACAAGATGAAAACACTCTGCCTCCCCCGTATCTGCCTGCAAAGTCACAAAAACCTGGATGGCCTGGAGATGCTGCATAATCTCCACTTCCCCTGTGCACCAAATCCTCCCCTTTCCTCCAAAGTTTTACCCCGCAAGCTCCAATCCACTAGTCCTAGCCCTACACAGCCAAACCGAACCATATTTTCCTTTCCCAATTATTTCACCCAAAACATAATCATCTTCAATTTTTCTTCTTCCTACCCATCCGTGTAGCTACATCTATAACATCCAATCTTCCTCTTCAGACCCCTACAAGGAGCAAACAAGGGGATGTCCCAAAAGGGCGGTCAGTAGCGTGCCCGCAGGTGACTATTAAACGATGTAATAGGCCATTTACAGGCATCTTTCTTTACACCTCTTCTTAAGCCTACTAATAGTCTTCTAAGGAATAATGGGCTCTCAAATTAGATGAATGTAAATCATGGATCAGTCTAGAAATTTCTGGCAAATCAGTGATGGATCTCTGTTTCACTTCCTTTCCTCTTTTTCCTCATCAATACCATTTTACCCTATCTATACATAACCCCACAGCCTCTAACTCCCATTGGATTTTTTATCGAACTCCCAAAATCCCACAATCGCGTTTCTAAACTTTCAAATGAAGATGTTTGCCCTAACCTAATCCTAAAAAGGGAAACCAAAAAATAAAAAAGGTCAGGTTATAATATATGACTCTTTCTCTCCCTATTTTAACTCTGTCTTGATGAAGCAAGAAAAAGGAAACAAAATCCGAATTCCTTTCAAGCAACATTCAATTTAGTTTAATGGAAAATCAAAATGGACTCTTTAGGCAGAATAAACACCAGAAAACCAATTTCTAAATAAAAAGGCAAAAATATTAACCATACATGGCTTAAAAGCAAAAAAGAAAGGGAGAAGACTGAACAACCTTGATCGATCGAGACTACATAGCAGCTAACACAGCGATCGAAAATAAAACCTAGAAACCCAAAACGAAAATTCATTTGAGCGAGTGAAAAGGGTTGGAAGATCCGCTTCGGCGAAAAAGAACGCAGCAAACCCTAGTAGTAAGAGGCACAAAGAAAGTCTTGATTTAATTAATACGCAAACCCTAGGATCGAAGCGTGGGGATGGGGATTGGGTCCTGCCGGTTCGTTAACATTGATGGGAAGATCGAGAGATCGAGAGAGATCGAGAGATCGAGAGAGATCGAGAGAGAGAGCAGTAACGAGGAGCCAGATTCACTGGGGATGGGTTTTTATGGTGGCTTTTTGACCCGGTGCAGCAACAGACGTGTCTATAGAGAATTCGCGGGGCCATGCGGTTTCGGATCTGACCCGATGTTTCTTTCGGATCAGGGTACTGCACTGGTGACTTTAGATTCTACTAAAAACGAGGAAAATTGAAATTTGTAAAAAGAGAGATCTAGTCTCAAAAATGAAAAATAGAGTGTCTGGATTAAATCATTCATATGGTTACAGAAAACTAATGGATTAAGATTTTAATGGTCAATTTGGATTAAATGGTCCCATTCTCTGAACTATAATTATGTCCCTTAAAAAGATAAAATTCAATACTAAACATATCCTTGTTTTATAGCATTCTATGCACCTACTATAAAGTTCTTTCTTAAAAGAATTACTTATTATCACATCTCCAAAATTTTTATTTTACACAATTTCTTAATAAGTTAAATTCCATTTTAAGTAAAAGAATTTGGGATGTGAAGAAAATAAAAGAAGAGTTGGAAAAATATAAATGTCAATTTTCACCTACAGCCATATTTGGAGAGTCCATTGTCAAGAGATGCTTTCCCGGGAGAGTTCTACACTTTCGCAGTAGGTGGGAAAAGTAAAAGATATTTAGGTGATAGATAATTTGATTCAACATTTATAAAAATTAATATCTCTTTTTTAAGGTATTGTGAAAGAAAAATTCTTGTACTTAAATATTATCATTTTTAAAAAAAAATTATTACTAAAATAGGTTGAGATCGCGTATATGCTTTTAGTAATACTAGAAAATTTTACGTTGAAGGCATAAACTCACAAGTTAATTTTTTTTTCCTGCAAACCCTTAAAGTATATAAAACAAAAACCTATAAAAAATAAAAACCTATAAAATTATTACAAAAATATGTGTACAAACCTATAAAAGTAATATAGTAAATTTATACAGAAAAACACAAAAAAAAATTGCACCAATAGTTTTTAATATAAAATATGAATCCTCAGTTCATATTTTCACATTTACATGTTTCAATTTCCTCTATAACCTCACTCTCTATCACCGTTTAAAAGTTTTTGTTTCCATAATTTATATTTTACTTTAAGTTTTACTCTATTTTAACGTGTGTGAAAATATCTTCATCAAAATCTCAATATGTTTTCTTAACAAAAATTTTATTTTTATTGCTATTATACTATTTTGGATAAAATGCAAAAAAAAAAAAACCATGTAAATATATTAAACTGCATAAATTTTATTAAAATAATTTGTTATTTTTAATTAACATTAATTAGTAATTAAATAATTGTTAATATATAATTATTTAACATTAGTAAATGAGTTATGTACATGTGTTATTATAATGTATTTTGTAATCGTAAGTCATTAAATTAAGTATTATTAATTAAGTGTTAATTAGAAATGATTAGTCGTTAAATTTTAATTAGCAAAAAAATTTGTATTCATTGCAAAAGAAAAATTTTTGAATGGTTTTGTAAAAATTATCTTAAATAATTCTTAATTATTTGTTAATTAAAGGTGATAGTCATTAAATTAATTTTGTCGTAATTATTTGTTATAAAATTAATTAGTGAAAAATTTCTTATTCATTGCAGATAAAAATTATTTGTATGGTTTTGTAGAATTAGTCATAAAAATTAGGAAATTTGTTAATTATCCGTTAATTTAAAAGGGTGATTAGTCGTTAATATACGTTAATTAATTGGTATAAAAATTTAAATTAGTGAAAGTTTTGTATTCGTTGCAAATGAAAATTTTTTATATGGCTTTTTTAGAATAAATTATTAAATTAAGTATTTTATTAATTATCTGTTAATCAAATGGGGATTAATGGTTAATACATCGTTAATTAATTACTATAAAATTAATTAGTGAAAAAATTTGTATCATTGCAAATGTAAAATATTTGTATGGTTTTTTTAAATTAAGCAAAAAAAATGAGTAGTTTTTAAATTTTATTGTTAATTAAAAGTGATTAGTCTTAATTAATTATTTAAAATTAATTAGTAAAAAAATTTGTATTGTTGCAAAGGTGAAAATTTTTGAATGGTTTTGTAGAATGAGTTATAAAATTAATTAGTTATTTATTATTCGTTAATTTAAAAGAGATTAGTGGTTAAAAACATCTTAATTAATTGCTACAATTTAATTTTTGTGAAAAAATTTATATTCGTTGTAAATGTAATATATTTGTATGGTTTCATAAAATTAGTCATAAAATTAAGCAATTAACATTTATCAATTTTAAATTAAAAACGATTAGTCATTAATATGTCATTAATTAATTGTTATACAATTAATTAGTGAAAAAAATTTAAATATTAGTTGCAAAGTGAAAATATTTGTATGGTTTTGCATAATAGATGAAGCTTGACTTTTCGATCCTTCAATCTTGTCTCAGCAGGCAAGTCATCGATCATAGGCTATTTAGGATGGAGAGGTAATCGACGTTTCACTTATCTATTTAGTTTTTTTTGTTTAGAATAGGAAAACATTTCAATTTTTGTTGGCATAGGATTAAGCAACCCTCGTTGTTCGACGGCATAAGTGTCACTCCATCGGACGAGTGTTTCCATCCCTTTCAATACTTGAATGAAGCCAAAACTTGCAATTTGGGTAGCTTCGAAGGGGTAAGTCGTTTACTATACATACTCCTTGATTGGCACATGATTACAGCATGGTGGAGCTTTGGCGTTTAGGATGCACACATTCCACATTCGGTAGGAGAGTTACAATCCATGCTACAGGATGTGGAAATCTAGTTGGGACTCCCTTTGGGGTGGATAGGCAATTACAAGGAGTAGTTGCCTAGATTGGGGAGCGATATGCAAAGAATTGTTGGGAGCGAGACTAGGGTTAACTGTAAGGGGGGCGCATTGGTATGATAAGGCTTCGTGATATGTTCTGACCAATCCCATCGGATGTTGATATGGAGCAAATACATCGAGCTACCCGTGCATACATACTATAAACTCTTAGGAGGATTTATCTTTGCCGATAAATCTAGCGCTCTCGTCCACGCGATGTGGTTGCCTTTGCTAGAAAATTTCAACATCACTATAACTACAGTTGGGGGTCCGTATGTTTGGCGTGGTTGTATCACCAACTATGCCCTCGCATCATCACTATCAGCACACAAGATTATAGGGGTTGCCATATTACTACAAGTGTGGGCCTAGGATAGATTTCTCCACATCCCCACCCATTAGTTTGACATAAACTATCTGTACCAACTAGATGTCTAGTGGTGGTACGCTAAAACACCAAAGGGACAAGCAGTTTCACCCTACTCACATAGTCGGCGCATATCGAGATGCGTCAAATAGGCAAAAAAGTCGCAAGTTTCCTTAATAATCAATTTTTTTCTTGCAATTAATCATATTTATCATTTGAAGCAAAAAAATTTCTTATTTTCAAGTTGAATGGGAGCTGTATGATGGGAATTTGATTAATCTCTTACCGTATTTCTAAGCTTGCATGCGCATTTGGACGGGCTTAGGCGCCACTTATTTGTTTCCATGTTATTGAGTGGTAAATTTCCCAAATTGAGTGGCGAGGTAGTTTGATGGGTTTTAATATATCCTGCAGCCAGAGCTCCATGAAATTGACGTGCGTAACCGAATTGAAGTTGATTGGACCGACTTGCATGTAATGTATTTAAACCCTGTGGGAACAGCGGATCGAATCGAGTTGTTCATATGGAAGGCCCTTGTGGTGTGCATGATTAATTACTTGCAATGGTATGGATCAATCAGCAGGCCGATACATTGGGCACACTGGGGCTTTTTTGGATTTCTAGTATAACGATTTACATAAATATTACTAATGTCTAAATAATCACATGAATATGTTAACTTTAATTTACGTTTTGCTCATACTTGCAAGGCAACACCTTACGACAAATCTACTTATCGACGAATATAGATTTCGCCGTGAGAATAGCTACTCAGGGTCTTTATTTTCATGCTTCACCATGAGGGGGTAACCACTGTACCCGCAAACCACGGCAGCAGCCACAACAAAAACACCCAAGAGGAGGTAGAACCAGTTTCGACGCAACGACTAATGGGGGTACGACTACCTCGAAACCAAATAAAGCCACAGAAAACCCCCAAGCAAACGAACATATGAAATTGATTCTAGCACGGTGCATGTTAGCTCAAAGCTGATGGTTTAGCCAATAAGAGACACTGCATCAGCATTTTTTCAAGGGTCCTATCTAAAACCACCACTAGCTCCATAGAAGTAACACCTTAGAAGTAACCCATACACCAGGGTAAATCATCCAATTAGCCAACAAAGTGGAGTCCTATGCCTTCGGGGAGCATTCGATAGTACTCCCCACCACCATCCAACCCAGGAGTCTAAATCTCCTCCAACTCCGCGTGCAAAGCTAGCTAACGCTTCGCTTGGTAGCTAAGCATTTGACTAAGGGTATAAGATAAGAGGGGATAGGATAAGAAGTGATTGATTTTCCGTGGTGTACTTGCACATGTATATGGTCCATACAATGATTTAAATTTATGTATTTTTTACACTTTTAATAAATTAGTACGCATTTTGTGCACCAACACCGTTACCTCTTTGTTGTTTTCACATGTAATGTATACAATATGTTTTTACAACTTTGAATATTCATAACATTTAACAAAATATCTAAACAAATTGACATTCAAAAAAAAAACTTCTCAATAAATGAAAAAATTGAAACTATAATTACAAATATAAAGCATCCCCTCCTTCCGCCAATGTCTTCACACAAACTTAATAAAGTAGTTAATGATTTCAAACCTAAGCTGCAAAAGAGAAAAAGTTAATGTTAGCATCATAAATACAATGGCAAACGGATGAAATATGTATTTAGTATCTACTAGTTACCATTATCACATCAATGTGAACACGTTCTTTTGTTATGCCCCTCCTCCCCCTCCACAAAGTTAACGTGTGATTTGATCTAGAAGCTCCTTAATTTTCCACCTCCATGTGGTATCTTTTCCGCCTCGGCTTTCCCTTTCTGTACAGGTCTCCCTTTAGGCGGAGTGGACGGGAAGTGCATTAGCTCCCAATCCAACTCATCCTTAATAGGCATAAAGTGCAGTGTATATGTTTGGTCTTGATGTGTCCATCTATACCAATCGGGTATAGAATGCGCCATATCAAGCCTAAGCGAGGCAGCAAAAACATATGCATGGGAGCATGAAATTCTATAGATTTTTCCCTTTCTAGCAATTGCATGTACGTGGGCAAAGTCAACAACGTGCATTCGCCCCCCCCCCCCTTAACCTATTGCCGACACGAGCTATTGGTGAAGACTTCAAATACCCCGTCGTGCCTACTGTAGTCAATGACTCTGTAGTTGCTAGCTCGTGAACTCCATTGGTTTGATTTTTTTAGCTGCATATTTAGTGAAAATTCTACCATTTTTATAATTCTTCAATGCCTTTGTTCTCTTTTAAACAAAGTATCTGACATAGTTGTAGTACATTTTCTTCACTAAGCAGTCACAAGTAACCCCCGAGCCCCCTTCAATACGAATTATAGCTTTCAACAACATTGGAGGGCCAATTCCCAAACCAATAGCAACCTCATGCTCAGTGTCTACATATCTAACAGCACATCGTTTAAACTAGTCTAAAGCATCCGGCTTAAATCATCCCCACCTCCTCCATCACATTTAAATTCAACTTGTGAGATTTATGCTTGCAACTTGGCATATGTGACTAACTTATTGCACTGAGTGTTTTTATGGCCAAGTTGAAGTTGCTCGCAATGTGTTCGGAAGTAGAAACGCTATCTGCAAATGGAGGCCACCATCCATTTGCTGCTTCTTGGATTGCCTAATCTAATGCTTGTATGTCTATCTGAAATGAAAACAAATGGTTTCATGACCTTTAACGGTCGCCGACAACATATTCCTTCAATTTCCTCAAAAACCAGTCTCATGTCTCAGTTGCCTCCTGATCAACTAGAGCAATGCTAGTAAAAGTATATGATGTTGCCCTCAATGCCCAAGCAACTAACAACTTTTGGGTATACTTCCCATACAAAAAAGTGGTATCGAAGGTAATAAAAAAGTATAAAAGGGAAACTCCATGCCCCGCAATGCACGGCTAAAGGCCTAAATGCCCCTTTTGAAGGTGGCCACCAGAGGACCAATTTGCTTACCCCCCAATCTATTTTGGTTTTGGGGTTT
>JBBMOL010002644.1:0-22393 GCA_037954665.1 Laguncularia racemosa
GGGGAAAATTTTAAATTGTCCTGTAAGTTTAAATTACTCAAAATTTTATTAGATAAAAAGAAATAAGTAAAAAAATATAAATTTGGATCATAAATTCAAATCGAGTTCTAAAAAACATTTTATGGTGCCGGAAAATTTCCTATCACAAACTCTACACGAGGTAAACATTTTTTTTCCCTTTTACTTCAAATTTTTTTTCAAGCCAGCACACAACTTGGGGAAAGTGTCCTGTTAACCACCTCTGTTTTTCCATCCGTTTGAGGATGTGCCACAGTGGAAAACAGTTTTTTTGTCCCCTAGCCTATTCCATAAAGTATCCAAAATGACTCAGAAATTTCACTTTCAAAACATCACGATAGGGGTTAGTAAACCAAAAAAATCGAAAACAACCCTCTCTAAAGAATATTTCAGCTATAGTCCGTGCATCATTAGTTTTAGAACGGGCAAAAAAAATTGAGTAATTTTACAAAACCTACCGAAAAACCAAAAAATTTCTATTTTTTGCCATTCTAAGACCTAGAAAAACCTAATTTGAAATCCAGGGAAAAAGGTTAGCCCAAAGCTGATAGGCACGGGCAAGGGGAAGATACCCCCCTTTGGGGCATGATTTTTGGTTTTTACCCTTTTCCCTACATGCAATGCTTTTGTCACACATATTTTGCACATCATGTCCCATTTTAAGGCCCCAAAAAAAATGTTTCTTTGCAAAATACCAAATTTTCTTCAAAACCAAAATGTCCCATGGGGGCCCCCCCCCTATGTCTCCCCCCCCAACAACTCTCTATAGAACCTTAGGCACACAAAAACTACCCTTTAAAAAAAATATCCCCATGCCTATAAATTCCGCATCCCCCACTTACAAGAAAAGGCTGCCCAAATTGCCAAAAGTTGGGACATTTTCATATAAATTTTTCATCATTCAAACCCAAGCACTTAGTATGTAAAGGGGTTTAAACCCAAGAGAACACCTCCTAGATAGGAGTAGCCACTACTTTTCCTTGCCCAAATTGTTTTTTTTTGATGACGTAGGGAAAGGGGTTTAAATAAACCCCAAACCTTTTGGCATGCCTCTTTTTTTAGCTTTTATCCCTTTTTCTTTAGGTACTTCAAGCTTTCATGATCGGAATGGATGATAAACCCCTTGGGCCATAGATAATGCTGCCCACATTGCAACGCCTCACCAGGGCTTTTAAAACCCCCTTTGTCATATACAGGAAAATTCAAACAGAAACTTTTGGAAAGTTTTCTCACAAAAGAAAGCTATCAGTTTGGAACCCCTGCATTAAGCCCATTTAACAATACCCTTCCCAAAGCATCACATTCGACCCAAAAATCTTTATCAAAGTTTTTTAATATTAAAAAAGGGAACGTTATTAATTTACCTTTCAAAGTTTGGAATGCCACTCATTTATTTTTGCCATCAAAATTGGGAAACCCTTTTTCACAAGTAAAACAGTAAAGCAGCAATGGGGCTAAAGTTCCTCACGAATCATTTTTTAGAAGCTAGCTAGTCCATAGAAGCTCCTGACATCTTTGGGAATTCTTTGGTTTTTGGCCTCTCGAATTGCCTTCCCCCTTTCCCCCTCATTAGGGTGTTTTCCATCGGGCCCCTACAATAAAAAAAAAAAAACCACAGACTCCATACAAAATGTGCACTTCTTTAAGTTGGCATAAAAATTTGGGTTTTTCCCTTTTAGAACAATAAACCCACTCTGAAAGATTTTTTACATGATCACCCCAAAGTTCTGCTATAAATCAGGAGATCTTTAAAAAATAAACGACAAAAAATTTTTTCCTAAAAAATTTAAAAAGCAAAACAAGATTCATAAATCTCTTTAAAAAGGTGCTAGGGGGCATTTTTTTAAACCCCAAAAAGGGGCATTACCACCCTTTTCATAAATCTATTTTTTTATTTTAAAAGCTTTTTTTCCACTCATCCCCCTTTTTCCTACAAATTTTTGGAAATTTCTATTTTAAAGGTAAAATTTTAGAAAATAAATGGCCCCATGTAACTCATAAAGCAGGGTCACTAATATAGGAATGGGTTGTATTTATTAAAAAGGGGTTTTTTTGTTGATTGTTTTAAAAATCTACGCACATCCCCTATGTCCCATCCTTCGAGGACAAATATCACGGGAACCGGGGGTTTAGGCTCAAAATTTCTCGCATGAATCCTTTCCCATCACCCCCATCAACTTGTCTTTGAATTTCCTCAGCCTCCTCAGGATTGGTTCCATATGCTGGCTAGTTTTGGGAAAGGAACGCCCGGCATAAGTAAAATTTTGGGGCCAACCCCAAAAAAAAAAGAGGGGGAGGCCTTGCGGCACTTCTTCAGGGAACCCAAATCCCCTTTATTCCTGCCAAAAAAGGCACAACCCAAAACTAAGCAAAACAAAAATTTAAAGGGCAGCATTAAAAAAATATAAATCCTTTTTACAAAATTTCAAAATAAATTTTCTGCTTGGCCACACTGCACCCTTAAAAAAAAAAACCCCACTCTTTTTCGCAAAGGGTTTTTTACTCTCGGGTTTAAAATGGGCCCCTTTCCCCCTGACTTACCAGTGTTTTCTTTTTCACTTTTTTTTTTTTTTCTCATCCTCTTCCCCTCGTGGGACTTTAATGTTTTTTTTCTAAACTCCTTTTTCAATCCTCACTTGATCCTCACAAAACTTTCCATGGTTTTTTTGGGTGACAACCACTTTCCTTTTGTTTTTTACAAAGGAATTTTTGGGTTTTTAAAACTCGTCAAAAATTTAAACTTCCCCATCGAATTCCCCGGGGGCCCTAAAAAAATTTTGGCTAGGGCCCGCATAGGTAACCCCATCACACATGAAAATCATCCTTGTAGCTCTCTATGAAAAAGGCTATAAAAAACCTGCTTGGTCACCTTTTCCTCCTCGCATTCCTTCAAACCCCTGTAATTGAAATGGGCCTTATGTTCACAGCTTTCAACTGCAACTTTTCTACCAGCAAGGTGCTAGCAACATTAGTGAGCTACCACTATCGATTATCAAGCTACACAAATTTTTCTTTTCACATAAAACCGTAAATGAAAAATGGGGCTCACGTTTGGTCCCCCTCCATCCCCCGGGTTTTAACAAAATACTCTCTTCCCAAAAATACAACTCACCACTCATAGGGCCCCCAAGTCAATGTCATCATACCCTTGTGATGGAAAAAACCCCCTTCCTCTTTTTAAACTCACCTTTTCTACACCCCCCTTATCAATTTAAAACATAATTTTTAAAATTTTGGGCTTTGGGGGGTGAAATACCCTAAACCCCGCACCTAAAACACTTGATACCCCTCTAGTTCTTAAAAAGGGGGTTTTTTGGGAAAATTTTTCCCTTTTGATGCAGCAATTGGATTTTTACCCTTTTATGCTTCCTTAGGTTTGGGGAATTTTTTTGTTTTTCCCCTTTTCAAATTTTAACCCCCCCCCCCAAATGGGTTTGGAAGTTGCCCCAAACCCCCCGGGTTTACTTTTTAAAAATTTTAAATTTTTCACTCCCCCCCTTTATTACTTTTGAAAAAATTCTTCCATTTTTTAAGTAGTGGGGGTAAATCTACTACATCAGAAATTTTCCCCGTTTCAACCTTTAAATTTTAAACCCCAAACCTATGGCATCTTTCCCCCTCCTCCATTTCTAGCCCCCAATAAGGGGGTATCCTAACTTTTTTAGTACCCCCCTACATTTTTGGGGCCCCTTTTGTCAATCCCTGCCCTTTCCTGGGGTAATTTTTTTGAAATTTTGGTTTTTTTATCCCTCCCAAGTACTAATAGGTCGCCCCCAAACCCCCCATCCTTTTTACGAAACTAGTGATCCTCCCCTTTTAAACTAGCAAAATTTTGGGGAAAATTTTACTGAAACCCAAAAATTTTAAAACTTTTTTTTCTCAGTATGTTTTTGGCATTAAAACACTGATCCATTTTTCTCCCCTTACCCCAAAAACAATTTCTGGGTCATTCTTTCCTTGAAATGTTTGGGTTTTAATTTTTAATTTTTTCCCGGGGTTTAAATCACGCCTTGGGTTTTTCCCTTTTTTAAACGGGGGGGAAAAATTACCAAGTAAAAATTTCTTCCCCTTCTTTTTCCCTAACTTTTCCCCCCAAATTTGGGTTTTACCAAATCCTCGCTTAACAGGGGTTTACTGCTAGATGGTTCCCTTACTTCTCTCACCCTTACCCATTTTTTTTGGATCTGCTCAAGTTTCACCATCAAAATTTTTTTTCATCTCTCCCATTAAACTCCTCAAACTTTAAACCTATTCTCACCCCCTTTCATGTTATGTCCTGAATTTTTCTAAATTTTTCAATAAAGTAAGTTAACAATTAAAATATGTTCCTTCCCAACCCCAATCGTGTATTGTTAAAAATTTAAAATTGATAGCTCACAATTTCACTCATGTATGTTTCTAACAATTATGTTGTCAAAACCCGCTTTTAAATCCTTTGTTGGAACTCGAATTGGAAACTTCTCAAAAAAAATTTTTACTAAGTAAAACCCTTAATAGACTCCCTCGGTTTTCTAATCATGGGGACAATTGGAAATTAGAAGCAATCTTTACTAGCTATGAACCTAAAAACTCAGAAAAAAGACAAATAATTCCTTTGCTTGAAATTTAAAAAAAGGGAAAAAACTCTTTGCACCAAAACCCCAATTAAGAATTATGGAATGTAATTTTTGAAAGCACAATCACAAAAGTATCTATTGTGGGTTTGGGAAATTTGGGAAAATGAATTTTGGCCCAAATTGGGAATTTGGGAAATTGCCAAAACTGTTTTTTTTTTTGAAGATTTCGGGTTTTTAAATCTTCTTTTGCAATCAAATTTTTATTTTTTTTTTTTTATGAAATTTCTTTTTTCAAAAAATAACCTAGGAATTTTGGAAAAAAATTGAAATTTCCCCCCAATTGGGGCTAACTAAAGTTATAAAAAGGTTGATTCCCCCCCAAGGGATTTAAAAAAGGGGACCCCCCGGGAAAAAGATTTTTTTTTTTTTTGAAAAAATTTTTCTAATTTAAAAAAGGTTAAATAGAAAAATAAACAAAAAACCCCAAAAAACAAAGGGATAGAAATTACTTGATTCAAGAAAAAAAACCCCCCCCCCAACCTTTGGATAAAACCCAAAAGATGCGTGAACCTAGCTATTTAAACCTAGAACCCGACGTATTTCTTTTTGAATCAATTCCCCGAGGATCGTTCGAAAAAAATACCAAGAACTTGACCCCAATCACACCTGTTGACTGAAAAACCTTTGTTATAAAATTAAGGGGTTTTATTGTTAAATTGGGTTTTGGGGAAATTTCCCAAAGGGAGTTTTTTTGCAAAGAACCAAAAAAAGGGCTTTTCGTGTTTCACGAAAAAAGTGTTTAAATTCTAAATTTAATTAAAAAGTTTTTGTTGTGCCGGCCTCCTTTCACGTTTATATAGTGTTACATGTTTCAAGATTTAAAACCTAAAAAATTTTATTCTAATTTTTCTTCCCTTTTTTTCACGTAGATGAGTAGGTAATTAAATATTCAAATTATAAACCAAAAAAACAAATAGCAACAAAACCCCCCAAGTCTCTTTCCTTGTTTCGGTTCAACGTTCAACATTTGTGCTAAGACTTCAATTTTTGTTTTTTTTTCCATGGAAACGTGAATTCATTAATAGGTATTGGTTCTCCTTTTTTGTAATTTGATTCCTTAGTTTGTAGGTCCATGACCAGTCCTTGTAGGGCATATTTATCCTCTTTGCTCAAACTTGGGTAAATTTGGCCTCTAATTCCTTGCCCAAAGGATCTTGGTCCCTTTGTTCAGTCTTTTAAGTGCTAGATGTTTCCCCATCAAAGGGAAAACTTTAAGTTTAAATTGGAAACCCTTTTAGACCCAAAAGGATTGCCAACTTATGAAATATGGGGTTTAAAAATATGATGGCATCAATAACAGTTTTAAAATGAGGAGGTGATGGAAATTTAGAGGGTAAGAGTAGTGAAGGAATTTACTAGAGTTTTTTCTAGATGAAAAAACCCAATTTTTTCCTCTTTTAAGAGAGATTGAATTCTGCATAGATACAGTGCTTAGTATGACTCCCATATTTAAAAACCTGTATTGTTTTGGCAAACCCCAAAGTTGAAAGAAAATTTAAAGGTCACATAAAAGAGCTGTTAGACAAGAAATTTTTTCATTTCCCCGTGTGTCACCTTGGGGGGTTTACCGATATTATTTGTGAAGAAGAAAGACAACAAAATGCAAATTTTGTATAGGGCCCATCGGGAGTTGAATTTTGGGTTTCAATTTAAAAAAAAATACCCCCTTTTCCCAAAGGGTTGACAATTTTGGGTTTTATCAAATTAAAAAGGAGTCAATTTTTCCCAAAAATAGCATGAGTTTTAAATACCTTTAATTGAGGATCAAGGAGGAAGACATCAGAAAACCGCTTTTAGAACTAGATACGAGCATTTTTGAGTTCCAAGTTTAAAGCCTTTTGGAAGGTAATATTGAGTAGATTGCAAGCAGAAAAAGTATACGCCAAGTTTTTGAAGTGGAGTTTTGGGTTTTAAACAAGTCACCTTTTTGGGACTTTTTAAACAGTAAGGCTAAATTATCTGTAGATGTTGAGAAAGATAAGAAACTATAAATGAATGGCCACCAAAGACCATAACAGAAATTAGAAGCTTTCTTAAGGTTGTAGGATACTTACAAAAGATGTATGGTAAGGATTCTTTCTAAACTAGCACCCCTTTGAACCAAGTTGACTCCGGAAGGTAAGTTTGTATGGAATGATTAATGTGAAATAAACAAGCCCACACTGTCAACATCTGTCTCCGCGCTCCGATCCGACTCCGGAACTCCATACCGTACACACATTCTGCACCTCTAGCCATACCCTATACATGATACCTGAGACTACAAAATACCGCTCGAAGCCCAAATCGTGCTCGCCAGTGCAGAGACACTACACGAACCGCTGACATCGCCATACCTCTATACAAGGGCATCGAATGTGTGTTGATGCAAAATGCCTTATTCACAAGTCGCACTCTCGCAGGAATACTCGTGCCCCCTTCGGCAGTCTGAGAATCGCACGCATAAGCCTTCGCCCCACCACTCTTCCCCACCATGATCTCGACACATAGTACCCCCTCAGGTATCTAGAGCGTTCCCCACCCGTGGTATTCTGCACTCAAGTTATGGAGACATTAACTGTTTAAGACGCGCCGACCACAAAGTCCCTGCTGTAGTAACCCACAATATTCATAAATCACAAAAAGCCTCAACTACTTATTCACAGATTCTTATATATCTTTCTTCAAAAGTTTTGGATGTGTTTAATAGAATGTCTAAGAGAATTCGAGACCAAGGTGAACTTAAGAGTTGGAGCGTGATGCTTTTGATAATAGAAGGCCACCTAGACCTCCTTAACATGGATAGGGAGGGATGATCTCTTTGTTGAATAAATGCTAGAGTGCATTAATACTTTAGCAAGAATGGTGGCTTGAACAACAAACAACAAATATAAGTGAATGCAAGGGGTTGAGTATGGAGATTAGGCTAGATGATGTGGGAAAGTAAACGAAAGAGAATGGACCAGTTGAAGAAGTGGGTCTAGGCATCGTTGTGATCAGAATGGTCAATAAGTTCAAACTTAAGGTTCATATGATTATTTAGATGTTAAGTAGTGGTTTATGAGTTAGAAAAGTCATTGAGGCACTAAGAATTCTAGCGTAAGTAGGTCATATATGTTATTTTTTGTGTGAGAGGCAACAACTTCGATGGTTGGTCAAGAGTTTCTAGACTTAAACCTACGAGTAATAACATAGAAAAGTTCATGGAATTTGTTGTATGAGCAATATTTTCCATGCAGCATAAGGAGAACAATTTAGTTTTAATTTGGAATGCAACTATAAGCCAACAAGACTGATAACATATGAACTGAGGGTAAAAGTATGATGGCTTTCGTAAATAGTTGCGGCTAAAGATTTGATGAACAATTGATAATTGTGGGGGTAGTGAAGGAGTTTATTAAAGTATTCCCGGAAGATCTGAAAGCTTATACTAACAAGGGAAGATGAGTATTTAATAGAGATATAGTGCCTTAATACAGCTCAAATATCCAAAGCACCGTACCATATTGGTACTACAAACAATTAAAAGGATTGAAAGACTATATATAAGAACTGTTGGACAATAAATTTCATTAGACTAGTGTTTCAACCTTAGGGTGCAGCCGGTTACTACTTTGTAAAGAAGAATAACAACTAGTATTGCGGTTATGCGATAGACTACCGAGAAGTTGATTAGGGTTACAATTAAAATAAATTACATTCTCTTAAGGATTGATGACTTGTTTGATTTAGTTTAAAAGGAGCTCAAGTACTTTTCAAATATAGACTTGAGATTCGGGTACCATTATTGAGGATCAAGGAGGAGGGACATCTAGAAGACCGCTTTCAAAACTAGATATGGGATTTATTATAAGTTCCAAGAATGCCTTTTTGAACTCCCAAATGCACCAATAGCTCTCATGGACTTATGAATCAGGATATTGAGGAATTACTTGACTCGTTTGTCATAATGTTCATAGATGACATTTTAATATACTCCAAAAACGTACGAAGATCACGAGCAGAATTGTGGATAGTATGAGTAGATTGCAAGCAGAAACAGTTGGACACCCAAGCTTATGATGTGTGAGTTCTAGGTAATACAAGTCACCTTTTTGAGACATGTGATTAGTAAGGATGGATTATCGATAGATCCTAAGAAGATTAAAGCTATAAATTGATTGGCCTTAAGGCTAAAGACTATAATAGCTAATTAGAAGCTTCTTGCATTAGTAGGATATATAGAAGATTTGTGGAATGATTCTCCACAAATGGCGAAACATTTGACCAAGTTAACTCAGAAATGAGTCAAGTTTGTTTGGGATAATTGATGTTGAAATAAGCTTCATGACATTGAAGCGGAGATTAAACTTACAACTGTACTTGCACTACTAGGTATGGTAAAGAATTTATGGGTGTTAGATGAGATGCCTTATACATGGTCATCGGATGTGTGTGATGCAGAATGATAGGGTGATTGATAACATCTAGTAAATCTTGAGCAGCATTATGAGGAAGGGGAAATACTCGACACATGATCTAGATTTAGCATACGTGGTTTTGTACTCAAGTTATGGAGACAATTACTTGTATAGGGTGAAGTGTAGAATCTTTCACATATCACAAGCCTCAAATTACTTATTTACCTAGAAAGAGCTAAATATAAGGCAAAGACGTTGGCTCAAAAACTATTAAATAGACTATATTAAAAATCCCAAGTATCACATCCGGAAAGGCAAATGCTAGTTGCTGATGAACTTAGTAGAATGTGCACTGGTAATCTAGACAATGTTGATCATAACTTAAAAAGAGATTGATTGGATATATTATGAAAAAAATTGACTTGGTAATTGTTACACAGGAAGCTACGAGATAGACTTGATAGTTTTCAAATACAGCTTGATATTTATTGATAGAATAAAGCTACACATGTTGAAGATGTGGGGATATGGGAATTGTAAAAGAAAAGAGTGAATGAGGGAAAAGCTATAGGTTCATGAAGATGTAAAGGGAGTGGTGAGGTTTTTTGTGGTCACATAAGCTATGCCTGTTGCACAAAGTATAGATGAATTGAGAAAGACATATTGAAGGAGGAAACACTTATCTTAGGTAATTTTTACACCCCTGAAGTAACAAGATGTATCAAAGACCTGAAAAGATCCTTTTTTGGTGGAGGAAATATGATGAGTGAATTAGTTCGATTAGGATCTAAAGTGTTTGACCCTGCCAACAATTCAAGATTAGAACAACAAGACACGTTGCATGTTAATTCTGTTCCTTTAACATGAGGTGGTAATGAGTTCTTGGGAACATAGTATATGTCCCAGTAATACGTATCAGTTCGGTGACTATTTTTTGGACACAGTTTGGGTATTGTTGATCAGGATTACATATAATCAGGGATCATTCTTACTATAGGTTTTGGGTTTTCTTATTGTGTTTAGCAGTAAACTTTTGTTCTTCTTATGAATTTGTTAAGAGGTGATTAGGCTGTCAATTCATCTATAGTGTCAGAAGGGGATACTAGATTTATGGAAGAGGTTTGGGAATTCTCTGCATCAGAGCCTTTGTGGACAAAACTCTTATTTAGTACCGACTTTTCACTCATGACGGATGGTTTTCAGAGCGAACCAATTTTTATATTGGAGGATCTGTTGAGGGCGTGGTCATGTGGACCTTGGTGGAAATTTGGGATGAAATTTCGCCCTTAATGGAGTTGCCCTACAACAATTTAGTTATCAAGATACCATCCAAATGGCACCATATGAGGCACATTGTACCCGAAAGAAAGTGCCAATCAGCAGTTACATTAGGATATGTAGGTGAGAAAACATATTGGGACTGATCTAGTGTAAGATGCAGTAAACAAAGTGAAATTGATCAAGCCAAAGAATGCAATCAACCAACGCTGCCAAAAGTCGTATGTAGTACAAGCAGAAGTAGGTACATTAGAGCTTCAGGTGGAGGTTAATGTATTGTTGAAGATTTCTCCTATAAATGGAGTGATAAGATCTTAAACTAAAGTGGAAATTGAACTCTAGATACATGGGACCCTTTAAAAGTCTTAGAGGAATTGGACCGGTGGAATACAGATTAAATTGTTTACATATATGGCCTGGAGTACATAAGGGATTTAACATTTTCATACTAAGGAAATATGTGCCCATCCCAGAATCAAAATCACTGCAATGGAACCTCTATAAGTGTAGCCCAAATCTCACAACTATGAAAGATCTATTAGAATTGTGGATACTAAAGCAGACCAACACTTTAAAGTACTACGGTTATGATGTATGTCAAGGGGATATTGTGCAATTTAACCAAAAGAGAAGCAAACATGGGATACTAGAATAGAGAGATGAGAAGAAGATACCCAGAAATCTTAAGTGATATAGGTAAATTTTGAGGATGAAATTCTTGTAAAGGGGGGAGCAATGTAAATACCCAAGTAATAGTTATATATATATGTGTGGGTAATTAATAATAATTAAAAACTCCTGCAAGGGATAATACAGAAAATAAGAATTTGGTCTAGGGGACAAGGATGGTCATTCGCGGCTAAGTATATATGCTTCCTTTTAACCTAAGGTTAACCACTTTTCCGTCATTTGTATACCTCGCCACATATACTGAGACAAACTATGTAGTGATCCGATGAGAGTTACAGGTCAGCTATGTACTATGATTCGATAAACTTGTTTTTGGTGTGTAGATCGTTCATATACAAGTGATAATGAAATTCTTGTATAGCGTAAAAGGGGTTTTATGGTATTGTGGGGTGTTATTGTTCAAGATCAATTCGTGTATGTAAGGGACAAAAACAAGCATTCGCTCATAACAATAACGATTCACGGTCAGTAAGTATACTTCTAATATATTACATTGTAAATTTTCATGTTAGATGATCAATTAGGTTGAATTGATTGAAATCAGGTTGAGGGATAGATTTATGAAGTATCTGTGAGATACACGGACAAATCCCAACACGACCGTGTTGAAATTGTGTTGGAATATCTAAAGTGAACACGAGATGATACGTGGCATACACTCACTACCAACACCAACCCTTACACTCCTTAAAATGACCATGTTGCAGGTCGTGTTAATGAACAATAAACAGAGAGCATAAATGACCTCTCAACATGACTTGTTGAAGAAAAAAATGACTTAGTAATAGAGAGATACATGATCAAGTTGAGACCATGTTAAAAAAGAAAAAGAACAAGAAAAGAGAGGATAAATGTATACGGCCTTGGACACGGTAGATGTGGAGGATTCATGAACGATTGGTAGTTCCATGTGATGAGATCATGATGAGAGTCAAGCCGGAAAAGCGATTGTAGATCCTCTTGATAGTGCCCCCCCCCTGGACGATACAAGATGTGAGCGAAACGCACTCAAGAAAGCACTTTAACGGGTATTGATAAAGGATGTCCATAAGCCGGGCATGGATTGGGGCCAATCATGATGTTGGAATGGATCTGGAACAACCATAGGAAGACCCTTGCTCTTATACAGTCACCCCCCACGGACACGGTTGAAGAGGGCTATATTTCAAGGCACGGCGTGTAGGACTTTCAAGATTGCCTAGAATCATACACGGGCTAGATACACGGTTAAAAGGCACGGCCGTGTTTGGAAGTCAATGCAAATCACACAGAAGTTACCGGCTAAAGTACTACGGGCGTGTATGTTGACAGAAGTGCACATGGACCAGATACCGGTCAAAGTACAGGGCGTGTATGTTGCCACGAAGTGACAGACAAGTACACGGCCACAAGTACTCGAGCGTGTCATCAGGCCGTGTTTACCATGTCGGCAAGACTGTTCTGTTTAGCGTTTTTATATCCTCTTAACTAAAAACTACGGCGTTGTAGACTTATTTTTACACGAATTATAAACCCCTAGTATAAAGCTCCTGGGTTTGAAATAGGAGATAAGACATCATTGAACGTTTAAACACTTTTGAGAAGGCACATCTTTGGTTCTTTACAAGAACTTAATTCGAACTTATTGGATTGATTTCCGTAGGCGTTATCCCGACTTATCAATCGGTTTTCCATCTGATTGTGGCATCTTCACTTTATACCATGGTTCTTGTCTCTCTTATAGATCAACGGGTCGCGGTTTCCACTTTAGGTGTTTGGGGTATTAGGCAATGAATTTCCGAACGTATCTGGTATTGGGTTATTCGTCACGTGTTGGCATGGTTTGTATCAGTTTGGATCAGAGCTTTTCGGTTTGTACAATTCATCAAGTCGGTTGAGGAAGGTAATATCAAAAACCCCTAACTCCAATCGTGATAGTCAATTTATATGTGTTCAATTCCGACAATATTTATTGTACATTTGATAGTGTAGAATTTATAGTCGATTGTAAAAAAAAATAAGAGTAAAAATCAAGACCAAAAAAAAAAGAACAAGGGAAACAGAAAAGAAAAGAGTAAAGTAGATCAAATGCCAAATAAAAAAAAAAACAGAGACAAAAAAAAAATCGGTTAGAAAAAATAGAGGAAAATTTTCGAACCCTAGAAGTTGGTTTTGAATTCTACGGATGGAAAGTGATCGTATTTCGGGTTAGTTACCATGAGAATTGTGAAGAGGAAATTGGTGAGTGATATCATCGTTGTTTGTTGAGTTTACCACGATTGACTGTGTGATATCATCGTTTGAGCGAAACACGTTAGGGAGCTGTATCGTGAGTTTGTTCCTTATCATATATTTGTGTTGTATCTAATCTTTTCTGCAGGAACTTTGTCGAGGACAACATTCTCGGAAGGTGAGTGGGGAAGGTTTGAATGCTAGGTTAGTAAATTGAGGCTCGTTGAGGGGAGACAAAGAAGGAGGATGTTCCCCATGAAGGATGGATACAAAATTCCTTTTTGTGACGGTGGTGCCAAAGACTAGAGCAATCCACAAACCGTATCTCATGGGCTTGAAGAGGGAGAGTCGTTTCTAGGAGAGTAACGAGGGGTGGAGATGAAATGTCGGTGATGACTTTGATGAGCCTTCTATTGGGTGTTTTAGAGGGTATAGTGGTCCGGAATAGATGGGACTAGAGGATTGGGAAGATAGAGCGAGATAGGCATAGAGAGGCTGATCAATTTGAGTAGCATAAAGATGAAGATTCCTCCTTTCCAAGGGACAGTGTTTAATCCCGAGGAGTATTTAGAATGGGAGAAAAAAGGTGGAGTTGTTGTTTGATTGTCACAACTATGTGAGGAGAAAGAAGGGGAACTTGCTGCCATTGAATTTTCAGATTATTGCTAATAGTGTGGTGGGATCAATTAATGTGAATAGAAGGAGGAGTGGCGAGCCACTATTGAGGTCTTGGGAAGAGATGAAATGAGGGTGAGTAAAGCGGTTTTATTCCTGCGTATTACTATCGTGAATTCGCCACAACAAGTTGCAAACTCTGAGAGGCAGGGAAGCGAAGTGTTGATGATTACTTCAAGGAGATGGATGTCACTATGATTAGGGCGAATGTAGAAGGAGGATTGAGGAGGGTACAATGGCTTCGATATTGCTGGGTTGATTAGAGAATCCAAAATGTGGTTGGGAATGCCAGCATTATGTAGAATTGAGAGGATATGGTTCTACATGCGCTATAAAAGGTCTGTAGGACATGCACAAGCGGAAGGGTAGTTGTAGTGCACGATTTCAACAGGGTAATGGTTCATACTCTTGGAAGACTAATCAAATGGTAGAATAGGAAGATAAGCCTTTACTCACCAAACCAAAAGGGGAGCTAAGCAGCGGGTTCTACTCACTGGTTATCAAGGGTATAACCCTGAATCTTCTCTTCTAGCCTCAAATCGTGCACATTTGATGCTTTAAATGTCAAGGTAGAGCCATATTTTTGCTAGTCAATGTCCAAATTGGCGTGTGATGTTTTTGCGTGATGATGGAGAGTTTGAGACTGAGGGGGATAGTGATGAAGTGATATGCCACCATTAGTGGGATGTAGTGATGATGAGAGCCATGACAATGGGAAGGCTATGGCAGTAGTGAAGTGAGTCGCTGACATGTGCAGGTTGATGGAAGAAAGGTGGAGCGTGCAAAGAGAAATTATATTTCTCATTATAGATGTTATTTAGGAGATCACATTTGTAGTTTGATCATTGATGGAGGGAGTTGCACCAATGTTGTGAGCAATTTTATTGTTGCAGAGGATGGGGTCAAAACTGTTAGACACCCTTGTCCATATAAATTGCTGTGGTTGATTGATAGTGGTGAGACATAAGGTGAGTTAGCAAGCCTTGATGGTTTTAGCATTTGGTAGGTATGAGGATGAGGTGGTTATGTGATGTAGTGACAATGCAAGCATGTAATGTGTTGTTGGGGAGGCATTGGCAAATTTGATAGGAAGGTTGTTCATGATGGATTTTCATAACAAGTATACCGCTTGTTACACCAAGGAAAAACTTTTAAACCTTATAAACCTTTAATACCTAATACAAGTGGTTGAGGACCAATTGCTGCTACAACAGTCTTTTGCAAAACATTAAGGTGAGTGAAAAGCTGAGTGTAGAGTGAGAGTGCAAAAGACATGAGAACGAAAAAAAATATAAATAGTCAAGTCAAAAGGGAAAAGGAGAGGAAGGTGGGAAAGAGTGTGAGAGGCCAAGTTGAAGGGGAATCAACTTGGTGGTGCTAGTGAGTAAAAAGGAGAGGGCAGCAGTGACAATGGTGAGGTTAGTGTGGCAAGAGCGTGTGTAGTAAGGAGAGCGTTAGTGATGAGGATAAACTATGTTGTTGCTGGTTTTTAAGGAAACATGTTCGACTACTAAACGACTTATCTTAATCTTTTGCCTTGTGTGGTGGTGTCTATTGTGCAGGACTTTGAAGATGTCTTTTCCTGAGGAGATTCCAAAGGGATTACCACATGTTCGAGGTATTGAGCACCAGATTGACCTTGTACATGGAGCATCATTTCCAAAAAAGCCAGCTTACAGGAGCATTCGGAGGAGACTAAGGAACTCCTAAGGCAGGTCGATGATATCTCTAATGGAGAATGGGTACGTGTGAGAGAGCATGGAGTCCATGTGCAGTGCGCGTTGATTTTGGTGCATAAGAAGGATGGAAATGGCGAATGTGTGTTGACTGTCGCGCCAATTCAACAACATCACCGGTAAAGTATCGTCTTCCATTCCTAGCATTAGATGATATGCGTTAGATGAGGTACATGGGTCTAGTGTCTTTTCTAAAATTGATCTGAAATGTGGATATCACCAATTTAGGAATGAAAGAAGGTGATGAATGGAAGACTGCATTTAAGACAAAATATGGATTGTATGAGTGGTTATGTAATGCCGTTAGGGTTAACTATGCACCTAGGCGTTTATGAGACTTTTGACATGTTCTGAGGACATTTTATTGGAAAATTTGTGGTTGTCTATTTTGATGACATTCTTATTTACTAGACAAAAATTTTGGAAGAATCATATGTTCACATCTTGAGGGATGTTTTAGAAGTGCTCTTCGACAGGAAAAATTATATGCTAACCTCAAGAAGTGCACTTTTGCACAGACAAACTTGGTGTTTCTTGGTTTTGTCTGTTAGTGAACCAGGGAAATACTGGGTTGATGATGAAAAAGGTGAGTGCGATCAACAGTATGGCATAGTCCAACCAATGTAAGTAAATGTGCGGAGTTTCCATGGAATAGCGAGCTTTTATAGGAGATTTGTGAAGGATTTTAGCACCATTGCAGACCACTTACTGTGGTGATTACGAAGAACGTGGGTTCAGTTTGGGAGGGCAACAAGAGGATGGCCTTCAGACGCTTCTAAATAATAGGTTGACTCAAGCACCATTACTTGCTTTATCCTAACTTTACTAAAACGTTTGAAATTGAATGTGATGCTACAGGATTAGGTATTGGGAAGTGCTTATGCAGGAGAGAAACGACCGATTGATTCTTAGTGAGAAGCTATGTGGAGGCAACCTTGAATTACCCTATACGACAAAGCAGCTATATGCATTGGGTCGAGCCTTCGGAGTCGTGGCAACACTACCTTTAGCCAAAAAGAGTTCGTGATCAACACTGATCATGAATCCTTGAAGTTTTTGAGGGGAACAATAGTGAACAAAAGGACCATGCTTCGTGGGTGGAGTTTATTGAAAACATTTCCATTTGTCACATCCTCTAAAAGCCTAGGTAAAGAGTAATGTAGTTGCCGATTGCACACTTCATGTAGCGTATATTTATCTCTACTCTTAGTTCTAGACTGCTTGGTTTTGAGCCATTAAGGATTTATATGCTGCTGATCGAGATTTTTGTGAGGGAGGTAAGGTGCAATGTGAGAAGAGTGGAGCATGGAAAATTTTATAAAACATGATGGAATTCTTGTTTTAGGAGAGAGTAAACTGTGCATTCCAATGTGTTCTTTTAAAGAGAATTACTTGTCAGGGAGTCTCATGGAGGAGGTTTTTAATGGGACCACTTGGAGTAGCTAAAAACATTAGGGATATTGCCAGGAACACTTCTACTTGGCACTCACATGTACGTAGATGTTGAGAGAATTTTGTGAGCGATGTGTCACATGTAAGCAAGCGAAATTATTGGTCCAACCTACAGGTCTTTAACCCCCATTTCCCTTTCTCATGAGCCTGGGTAGATATTTCTATGGATTTTGAGGTTGGATTACCCAGGCTAGACATGGCCGGGATTCTGTTTTTTGTAGTTGTTGATAGTTTCTTAAATCGCACATTTATTCCTTGTCACAAACGGATGTTGCTTGTAATATTGCTAATTTATTCTTTGGGAAGTTGTCGGTTGCAGGGTATGCTAGAAAATTGTATAGATGGGTTGCTAATTTTTAGCTATTTGGAAGACTTTGTGGGCTAATGGGGAAACTAAGTTTTGTTTTCTATCCCTTGTCATCCACAACTGATGGTCAATGAGGTTAGTGAATCGAACTTTACACTTTTTTTGAGGGCTGAAAATTAAAAGATTATTAAAAGGGGGGGATTGTTTGCGCATGTTAAATTTTTGCTTATAACCGTACAGTGCTTTGTACTAAATTTTCTCCTTTCGAAATTGTGTATGGTTTAATCCACTCTCCTTTAGTTTTCACCTTTGCTATTTTGGTTTTTAAATTTTAGATGGAAAGAGAAGGCTGAATTGTTCAAAGATCCAGAAAAGGCAGGATGAACATTGGCGCGAAAGGGTATGTGGAAACAAGCCAACAAGGGTCTCAAACAAAGCTTTTTTTGAATGGCGATTGGGTTTGGTGCACATGCGCAAAGAGCGGTTTCCATGCAGCGTCGATCAAAAATTTACTTCCTAGGGCAAATGGCCATTTCAAGTTCTTGGCGCATCAACACAATGCTTAAAAAAAAAAATTTTGCTGGTGAGTTCAAGTAAGTAAAAACATTTAATGTTACTGATTGAGTCCTTTTGGTAGGTGCGTTTTGGGGACAAATCCTTTTCAAGAGGAGGGGATGATAAAGATCCATGATGAGGTCAAGCGGAAGAAGGATTGTAGATCCTTGAAGTGCCTGGCGATCACAAAAAGTGGCGAAACGACTAAGGAAGCACTTAAGGGTTGATAAAGGATGCCATGAAACCCGGGGGGAAGGATTGGGAAATCTGAAGTTGGAATGGATTGGAACAACCATGGGAAGCCCCTTTGTCTTTTACAATTTACACCGGGAACCGGGTTAAAGAGGGCGTGTACTTTAAGGCCCCCGGCCCGTGTAGGACTTCAAGATTGCTAGAATCTACACGGTAGATACAGGGTTTAAAAAGGACGGCCCTTTTAATGGAGTCAAGCAAATCCACAGAAAGTCCCGGTAAAGTCCCGGGCGTGTATGTTCCCGGGGAAGTTGCACAGACAGATACAGGTCAAAGTCCCGGGGGGCTTATGTTGCCAAAAAAAATTGCAAAAAAAAGTACAGGAAAGTAAAGAGCGTGTACAAAAGGCCGTGTATCCCCCTTTGGCCGCTTGTTCTGTTTCGGCGTTTTTTTGTCACTTAAATAAACTAGTCGTTTTGGACTTGTTTTTTTTACGAATTGTAACCCTGTTAAAAGTCCTAGGGTTTTTAAAAATTGGTAAGAATATTGAACTTTTAAACATTTTGAGGGCCCCCCTCTTTTTGGGTTTTTCAAAAACTTAATTCGAACTTTGGGGTTGTTTCCGTGGGTTTTCCGTTTCAAGGTTTTTCCCTCCGTTTTTGGCGTTTTCCTTTTATACCAAGGTTCTGTTCGCTTATAGACAAACGGGTCGGGTTTTTATGTTGTAATTTTATACTTAAGTATTAAGTTTATTCATTTTTATTTGTAAATATTGTTTTTTATGGTTGCCCTTTTTTTATGTAGTTAAAATTTAATTTTTTTTTAAATTTTTTTTTAATTTTTTTAATCAAAAAGCAAGAAAACCCGGGGACATAAAAATGGTTATTATAGGGGGTCAAGTTAAGGTTTAGGTTTTCATATATTTTTAAAATTTTAAATGGGTCGGGTTTTTGGGTTTTGATTTTTTCAAACCAAATTGTTTAGATATAAACCACTAGACATGATGGGTTAACATAAATTTTTAAACCCTTTTAAAAATTTTTCCCCAATTTTGTTAGGGCCCTGGGAAAAGATGGTCCATTTGTTTTGGGGGGTCTAAATCCTTAACTCTTCACTTTTTTTTTAAATTTTAAAAATTTTTTTAATTTTTGATTTTTAAAAATTTTTTTTTTCCTTCAATGAAATTCATATTTTTTGGAAAAAAAAAAATTTTATGATTTTAATAGATTAAATAAAAAAAAAGAGAAAACCCTTCGTTTTACTTTATTGTTTTCATAGATCTCCAAAGTACCTAGAATCAAGGGGGTTCAGGGAAAGGCCTAAACATGGGGAAAGGCCCAAAGTTTTGATTTGGGAAAGGTTCTAAAAATTTAAAAATTTTTAAAAGGGCCCACTAGAAAGTTATAGATCTTTTGAAAAATTTGTAGTTAGGGTAGGTGAATTTTTAATTAGTAAAAAGCTATCAATGAATTGTGCCCATAAAAATTGAAATTTTAGGGGCCCTTTTTTTCATATAAGGGGGACCCTTTTAAAATTTTAATCTATTAGACTTTTAAACCCTAAATACAATTTCTTTAAGTACTTTCTCCCTCTTTTTTCTCTTTTTAAATTTTTATGTGTATTTTGTCCCAAAAGGGGAATTTTGGCACTTTTGGTCAATTTTTTGGAGTGTCAAAGTACCGTATGGGAACCCCTTGAGAAAAAAATTTCTACCAAAAGATGTCCAAATGCCCCCATATACACGTTTTTTCAATTTTTTAGCCTAAAAAACTAATACCCCCTTCATTTTTTTTGAATGAAATAAGGTTTTAATATATTAGTTATTATTGTAAAATGGAATAGAACTGAAATTTAAGATTTTTAATTTGGGTTTGATTTTGATATTAATAAAGGTTTTTTTGGGGGGGGGAAAAAAAAAATTTCAGCATTTTTTTGGGCTATTCATAAATTTGAGTAATTAATAGCTTTCAATAATTCAATTTTTTATTTAATAGCTATTCCATAATGAATAAGATTGAAATTTAGAATTTTTTTGTTGCCGATTAAGTAACCAGCATCAAAAAGTTTTGCCCAATTTATTATGATAAATGTGAAAAGGATTTGTTGTCTTAGTTTCCCAAACCCTAAAACCATTTACACTGTATATTCCCAAATGTGGATAGAAAACAAAAATTTATATTTTTAAATTTTGCTCCCCATTTTTAAAAGTTATGAAAAAATTTCTTTGGTAAAAAGTTACATTTTGCAACATGTTTTAAAAGGTGTGTTTATTTTTTGTATTGTCAATTGTACCCCCATCTTTTTGGAAATACCCTTAAATTTTTTCTATTATTTAATTTTATGCTTTTTTTTTTTTTATTTTTTTTCTTAATGTTGAATAACCTTTTAAGATTTTCTTTTGGGGCCCCCTTATGGACAAAAAAGGGTCCTTAGTTCTTTTAAATGAACACCCTTTTTTCCCTTTTAAACCTAATGGGTTAAAAGGGGGTTTTAAGTCTATAAATTGGGTGTGAAGTTTGGGTCTTTTTATATGACTTTGCAATTGGGGGCCCCGTTCACAAGTTAAAAGGGGCCCTTGATGGGTCTAATTCCACCTTTTGGAAAGTGTTTGATTTTTTGTAGTTTAAATATCAAATTTTGCCTCAATAATAGATGTATTTTTATATTAGTTTTGATGTATTAAAAATATATGTAGTTGATATGTAATATGGGGTTTTAGGGCCGTTTTTAAAGAGGTGATTTTGGGGTTTTTGTGGTTGAATGGCTATTTGCAATTAGCCAAATCAGTGTTGGGGGTTAATTTTGAAAACCCCTTTATGGTAAATTTGGCTTTCTTAAAGGGGTTTCCAAACTCTCTTAGTAGATGATAAAGGGGACACATTGTGTGCTCTATAGCTTCCCATTTCCCCTCCCCCCCCCCCCTTCCCCTCCCCCTAAAATAGGGCTTTGGGGTTTTCATTATATTTTTTGGTAAACCCCATTTTCTTTTTGGGCTAGTTTTTAAAAAATTTTTTAATTAGTCTTGGAAGAAAATTTTTTGAAGATTTATGAAAACCCCTTTTTAATACTTTATAATTTTGTTTTTCCTACCTTCTTTTTCAAGGAAAAGAATTTTTTCCCCATTTTCTCGTGTTTTTTTTTTTTCCTTTTTTTTTTTTTTCCCTTATTCATGTTTTTAATTTATTAAATTTTTTGTGTAACCCCTTTTTTTTTTATTTTTATATGTTTATTTATTTAATTTACTTTATGTTTTATTCTTGAAATTAGTATTAGAATTTTTGGGTTTTTAGATGATTGATGGCCCATAATGATTTAAAATCCAAGGATGTTTAAAAAATTTTTAATGGAAATGATAGGCTTTAATAAGTTAAACTTAAAAAAAAAATTAAAAAGAGGCAAAAACCCCAAAAAATTTAAAGGGTAATGCTTCAAATAGTAAAATAGGTTTAAACTTTAATGACCAAAAGGGGGAAACAAGTAGTGTTTTATTATTTATGTTGAAATTACCCAAAAAAAAGAAAAGGTGAGGATTTTATGTTTGTGGTTGATGACAGAGTAACAAACCCTTTAAAAAAAATGAGTTTTGGGGGTTTGGATTAAGGGGTTTTTTTATAGCATACATTAGAATTGGGAGCAAATTTAAAAATGGGCAAATTTTTTTGAAAGTTGGTTTTCATCTTTAAAATTGATATGGCCTAAGGCAATGTATTTCAATTGTAAAAGGGAAAGTGCCCAAAATGTAAAGAAGAAAATTTTTTTTTTTAATTTTTTTATTTTTTTTTTTTTGATGGGATAAAAAAATTTTTATAAAGTCAACTAATCTATGGTTTCCAAAGGTATGCTTTTGGATGAAAGGCATTAAGTTTTTTTAATTCATTTATTTTGGGAAAAAACTACATTTTTATATCAAAAAAAAAAAATTATTTCCCTTTTTTCTGTTAGAAAATAGATACAAACCCCAAAAATTTTTTCAATACAAATTAAGTATATGGGGTGGGGAAATGCATGTCATCCCCAAAATAAACAGACTTTTACTTCTTACTTTTTTAATCTGAAAGTTTGTTTTAAACCCGGGGTTGTTGATCTTTTCATCTAAGCAAAGCATAGGTAGGTCATCTTCAATACAACAATTATAAGAAAAAAAGACAATACTTTAAAATTTATTCCCTGTAGATGTATGGTGTGTTGTAGGTATCTTTTCCCCCGTTGAAAGATTTCTTTATTTTAAAAATTTGGGGTTTACACTTTAAAAAGAAAGAAGTGTTGCATTTTGGGAAACAAACA
>JBBMOL010002645.1:0-22392 GCA_037954665.1 Laguncularia racemosa
AAAAGCTGGACACTCAAAGGGTCCTTACTATTCGAAAAAATCATCTAAATATATACCAAGGATTGATTCCATACATATCTTGATTTAATACTTCTGTTCAAAATCGAACCATACTTAGAGACTCTCAAACCTTTCCCTAAGCCCATCGTGGCTCCTAGTCTTCATCTAGAACCTAGGGAAATAAACAAAATTATTTCCACTTAGCTCCTTTTGATCAAGTGATTCATAAAGAAAAGGAACAAGTAAATATGAACCCAACAATTAAATGCTAAAAGAAAATGCTTAGAATCAAACTAAACCATGAATTGGACTTAGCCTTCATAAAACAATATGTACTACAATGCATCACACCAATGAACACTTGAAAGCTCTATGTATTATGCTTATGCACATAATTGCTATAATTTTTAACTCTAAAGAGCAATCACGTCCATGCTATTCTATGTAACGTAGGCTTACCCGTATTCATTCAACCTATTGTAATCTATCTTTAGATTCACTCAAGCAATATGCTCAAAAACCCTATATTCATTTAAGAAATACTCTTACCCCATATTCACTCAAGCAATTGTGACCCTTTGCCTAAATGTTGGATTTCCATCAATGTAATACCCCATCCCTTTCAACACAGAATTTAAACCCTTTTAGAAAATGTTCTTTGGTTTTGTTTGAGATCTTAAACAAGGGTTTACAAAAGTGTGATGAAATGACTCCAAAAACGATAATTTTTCAAGACAAAGTTTATAAAAAAGCTCTATTAATTATAAGTGCAATTTTATCAATTTAGTACTTATTACCCAAAAGCTCAAAAATTTGAACTCCAAGATATAAACAAGAGGGTAGTGATAAGCTAAAAGAATTATGAAAACTATAATTTGGAATTAAATATGTTGAATGAGCATAAACAATGCCTAAATTCCCAATTCATAGGTTTAAGTACATGTTCTAATTTGCGAAAATAGGTACAAAACAACCCTAAGCCCATCATTTAGCTTAATGTACTTGCAAAATGGGCTTTCCCTATTGATAAACCTCACAAGATGAACATAGCGCGAGGTTTTAACTTATAAATCAAATTTCCATATGAAAAATCCACAAAATCCAGAGTAAATACCTCACATGATATGATATGAATTTAAAGAGAGAGAAGCCAGCAGGGCCATGAAATGTATGAAAATCCTTTTGAAAATCCACCTACTTTTTTTCATGTCAAATAAAAAAAATAAAATAAACACTAATCACATGCAAACCATTTTACGCATAACAATAAAAGAAAGATCACAAACCCTCTTCAAGAATATCACCAATCAAACCCCCACAAACGAAAAACCAAACGGGACTACACAAAAAACCAAAACAAAACCCCACCTAAGGAACAGCCAACAACCCCTAGCTACTGATGGGGGCCAGAGTTCTAGCAAAAAACCACTTGATTTTTTTCCAAATTTTAAAATTAACTTGAATAATTCCAAAAATTGTATTATCACATTGCTTACCTTTATTTTCATGTAAATTTTTAAAATTTTGATTAACATGAATCTATATTTCCCTTAAAAGTGCACTATTAAATAGAAAAAAATCTATTTTTTTCGAAATTTTGAAATGATTTGTTTTGACTCAAATTTTTTGGTTTATAGACATATTGTGGATATAGTTTATTAATAAAAGTTAGTTTTGTGGAAAACATAAGTTAGATGATTTAAATAATCTTTTTATTAAAACGCAATTTTTTGCTAATTAAGAATTAGTTTGTGTTAAAATAAGGGGTTAAATCTACTAATTTGGCTATAAGTTCAAATATATATAAAAAATTTTTTTTTTTCAAAATTTTCCATACAAATTAAATTTATTTATGCAAGTTAAGCTCTTTAGGAGTCAAAAGGTAATTTAGTAAAAAACCCAATGAGAGATTTGGCTACCAAACTTTCCAAGGTTTGAAAAAAAATGCTTTTTTTCTAGTTTATTAGCAATTCTTGAAGAGAACTTGTTGAAGTGGCAAGATTTTTTGAGAAATACATTAATAAATTTATTTTGTTTTGCTATATTGAGGCAAGTTTTTTTAACACATGCCAATTTCATTCACAGCATGGCTGAAAAGGACCCAAATCATATTTTTCAAAAACCTTCTTTTTGTTTAAAAAAAGTGGATCTAGGTCCTATTTTTTTAAGCAAATTTTTGTTAAAGCGAAGATAACTTCGCATGACTCATTTTTTTAAACCCTATAAATTGCATTTGATTCTCCTATTGCTCGTTTTAAGCCAACAAAGGGCCCCTTTGCTCAATTATGTCTCATATTTAAAAAAATTATGGATTTTTTCTTGTTAAATTTTGTTTTTGTTTTTTGGCCCTTTAGTTCGTTCATTGTTGAGTACTAAAAACCACTCTTAATTTTTTAAAAAATTAAATACCCAAAGGCACTTTGGTCATTTAGGTTTTGGCTAAAAATGTTTTTGCAGAATTATTGATGTAATGAAATTTTGATGTTTTATTGTTTTTTGTTGCCTTTTTGATTTGTTTGTTGTGTAAAAACCTTTTGTAAGTGGGGGGCTTTTGACCTATAACTAAATCAAAAGGGCGTAAAATTCCTATTTTTGAAATTGATATTTGATACCCAAATCCTTTTTTTTTTCTTTTTTTTTGGAGTTTTCCTTGTCTTTGCGCTGTTAAAAATTTTTACGCCAAAAAAAAATAAAAATAAAAAAATTAAAAATATGTAAAATAAGGGTAATAGATTATCAGTTTTTAAATCATTTTTAAAAATATTTGTTGGGCAGGGGGGTAAACTTCCAGTCTCAAAGATAAATGAGTTAATTTCCCATAAATTTATATTATGCAGTATTCGCCTTTACCCCTACACAACAAATATGAAAAAAGGAAAGATGAAAAAGAACTAGTGACCAAAGTTTGTTTCCTTTTTAAAACGGACCATCTTTAAAGAAGACTCAACGAAGTGCTTTTAACCCCCCCAAAAGAAAAGAAGAGAGAGTACTATTATTTTTTACAAAAAAACCTAAATTTGATGCAAAAAAATTTTGAATTTTTTCATGTTTATCGAATGGGACTTAGCGAGCAAGTGAAAAAGTTTTTTGTCTGTTAAGTTAGCATATCCTCTATTTCAACATTTTTTTTTTTTTTTTTACTTCTTTTTGGCCATTATTTGGCCACATTGAGAAAAAAAATTAAAATTGTTATAAGAAAAATTTTTTTTTCATTTTAAATTTTTAGTAATTTTCAAGAAAATTTTTGGAAGCATAAAAATTTGAACCGTGGTTTCTTTCTAACGAAAACCCTTTTATAGTTTAAAAAAAAACAATTAAAAAAAACTCCACGAGTAAAGGGGAAAGTGCCTTTCATTATTTTGGGAACTTAAATTAAATTTACATACGTAGGAAAGCATGGTATACAGGACCATAAAAATATAATAAAATTTTAAAATAAGTAGAAAAAATATTAATAAAAAAAAATTTATCTTAGGAGTAACATTCATAATATGTTAAAAACTCTGCTTTGTTTTCTATGCTAATTTATATATATATATATATTATTTTTTTTAATTATTGTTGTCAAACATGCATTCAAATAGGAGATTAGAGCTCGTGGGTTACGATCAGCGGCTCCACGGACGAAGTAGGGAAGGCTGTCGCATTTTCAGTTGGCAACAAAAGGCCGACCAAAACTTGGTGCTACCTCCAATAAGTATGGTGCATTGGTGCTCAAACAATTGAAGTATTAATCATCGTCATTGCAAAGTCTAGCGGAAAGAAATTAGCTATTGCCATGTAGAGAGAAAAACAGAAAAACAAAAAATAAAATAAAAAAGAAAAGGACTTGATGCCGGTAATTAATTAATAATGTGGGAATGACCTACGACCGTGGAGTGTACACTTCACGAAATTGAAATGGGGATGACAAAAAGTGACATAAAGGTGAACATAGGTGCCTCCATAAATGACGAAGAAGGCAAAAGGGGGACTACTGTCCATGATGGCTCAGCTATTTTCCACCCCCGTCGTATACCCTCTACATCCCGTATGTGTCTCTATATGACGGTGCAAAAGCATGTTAAAAGTTCGCTCTCCTCATCTAAACAACCTACTTCGGGACGATGTGGGGACGACTTTTAATTGATTTACCTTCCACTTTCCTCACTTCCATTATTACACATCAACTTTTGATTGGTATACAATACTTTTATCAAATATATTAACTTCAATAATATAATTAAAATAAAAAATGAGAAAAATATCATTAAAAAAAAAAAAAATTTGGTATTAGCCACTGTGACCACACGAAACAATTAGTGGATTGTAATCCATGATGATTGGCGCCATCCACTTTTGTTAGTATATGGTGCAGCTCACCTAGAGCAAAGGGTTAGCACTTACCACCCTAAACAATCAAAATCTCTTCCCTTAATATGACTCTAGTAATTTATGTGAACTTTTTGCTCCTCTAAGTAGTGTTTACCATCCTAAAAAAATAAAAATGGCTAGTGATGGATGGTGACCATCACCCTAAGTGAGTCATGTCACCCATCACCATAGCTTAGTAATTTGACTAGAATCCTTTGAATTAGGTTTTAAGCACAATTAAACGGTGGGGACACAAGGGGAATTTGGGCTAATGAGAAAATTGGAGAAATATATATGTTTTATTCGTTTTTATATATTAATGTGCAAAAAATAAATAAAAAGACATGGTTGATTCAAACAACCTGATATCACTTATAATTCATTGGAATCGAAACTAGGATACTTAAATCTAAGGATTGATATGACTCACGAGTTTCTAGAAGTAATAGGGGATGCTCACTACAATCCTGTGAAAGATTGATAAGAACATTGTTCACCATAATCTTAATGCAAGATTGATATGAATGAAAAAACTAAGAGGATAACCTTCAATCATATGTTTAAAAAATGAAGTCTCGTGTTCACAAATGACATACATAGCCTCTAATAATGTTTAAGGCATTATGAGGGGGAGGGGGGCAAAGAAAAAAAAGAAGGAAAAAACAATTCGTAAAATAAAAACACATAATTAAAAATTAGTTTGAAATACATTATCATCTAAATGGTAAGTTTTTACCTTCTAAAACGTAACCTAGGACATTTTATGATCAACTAACTCTTGCTTCTTGTTTGAATGATTACTCTTATCATCCAAATTACATATGATCTACCAGCCAGATGGTAAAACTACCAAGGTGGAAGTAGCCTTAAATTATGTCTATTAATCAAATGGTAAATTTTCTCAACCAAATGGTAGAGTGAAATCTTGCACACCTAACACAAAAATCCATCTTCAAAATAGGGAAAATAGTTATTATCCTTCGCCCATCTTGGTCCATTCTCCTAGTGTTTGGGTTAATGTTCAAGCTCACATCAATTGGTTATTGCTAGCCATGTATACTAACTAGCCATTCTCACTACTTTTGTGTGGCTTAGTGATATGTGGTAAAAAAGACTTATAATTAATTAATTTTTATTGGTTTTAGTCTATTTTATTAGCACATTTATTAGATATTGTACTTAATTGGCTTAGATTTTGATTTTAGGTCATTTAAAGAAATTGCACAAGATTTGGAGCTAATATAAACAGGTTATGCAATTTTGAAAAGTACATGACCATGTTGAAGTAGTTTATAAGAAAAGCTTTAACATGGTCACTAGCATGTCCATGTTAGTGTTCATGTATCTATAGAAAAGGAATTTTACTAACAAATCAGGATTTATGACAATGAAGAAGCTATGTCCAAGGATATGTTATGTGTGAATATCACTTCTCTATTCAATCATTGTTGCTAAAAATTACATTCCTAATTAATAAACAATATTGAAAATGTGATTCCTACCTGCTGAAGACAACTTTTCTATTTTAGGGAGATTCAACTTTTCATTCCATTAAGATACATCTTTCTTTTCAAAATATATTTGATATCTATAAAAGGAGTATAGAGTTCAAGTACCAGATATAGAGTTTTAGATTGGAAATAGCGTAATTATAGATTTTACCCTTATTTATGTCTTATTAATGATCTTTATGCAGTATTTTTATATTTTCATTTTTAATCCTAATGTGTTGCTAGCTTAATTTTATTTTGTGCTCGAGTATGATAAACTTTAGAATGAATATGTAATTTTCTTATTGATTACTTAATAAAATTACTATTATTCTTGTGATCCAATTATATGTTCTTCATTATTTTCAAATTAATATTCTCATGTATTATTTTTATAATACCTAAATTTTTATTTATTTTAATATATATATTGTCACAAAGAGCTAAGGAAAAGGATAGGAATTTCATAAAATTCGAGGGGCAATTTAGACTTTTCACAAAATGGAGTATTTAGCCCTGGATAACCTAATGCTTCTCCTTGTTCACCCCTCACAGCAAAAACAGCAGACAAAGGAGTGGCTCTCTTGAAACAAACCCTAAGACGACAAAAGGAAAAACGGCGCGACCTAATTCCAAGAACGAGAGGTAAAGGTTTTTATACAAGAATTTTTGTAGAGAATGGATAATCTAATATAGTTACATCACTTTGCTCAAGGATATGTTTTGTGGAAATTTTGAAGTAAGTAATCTAATTTCTGTAATTTATTTGTAATTACATGTTTTAGAGATTTAATTAAGTCTAAGGATAAAGAGAACTTGGTTTAAGAGAAATTGGAATAAAGAATTAGGAGTTCATGGAGATTGCTAAGGGTAACATTGGCTTCTAACACGGTCATGTTTCAACCGTGTTGAGTTTAAAGTTCACACCAAGAGATACAAGGCCTCCTAACATAGTCGTGTTTCGACCGTGTTGAATCAAGGGTAACACGACCTCCTAACGTGGTCGTTTTTCGACTGTGTTGAGTTTGAAGGTTACATTAATAGATACATGGCCTCCTAACACAATCGTGTTTCGACCATGTTGAATCAAGAGAAACACGGCCTCCCAACATGGTCGTGTTCCAACCTTATTGAAGCCAAACTTCACATTGAAAGATGCACGACCCTTAACATGGTCGTACTCCAACCATGTTGAGCTACATAGCCTCCAACATGGCCACGTTGAGTAAGATATAATTCAATTATATATCCATTTAACTTTGTTGGTCCCAATTAGATTAATCAAGAGGGCGGTGAATTGATTAATTACTTAAAATTTCACTTTTTTGCAAATCAACTAAAACTCTTGACTAATAAAATCACGTGAATAACAATAATGAAGAACAATAATGTGCAGTAAATAAAAGTAGAGAAGGGTAGAATGCTCAGATATTTATAGAGGTTCCGCCTCGAGCGTCAGTCCTCTATTCCAGCTTCACGCTGGGGTCCCGGTTGTCTATACCGGTTGTGTTTCACTATATCAACAAATCGAAGATATAAAACACAAGCCTCTTTAAGGCAAAGTCTCACTGTTGAGTCTTTCTAGCTTCTTCACTAAGCTAATCACTCAACTACAGTGATGAAACAACAAACAATTCCCTTTCCACGAAAGGAATCTCAACAACAACAACAATGAGGAATGACAAATTTCCTCTAGATCACATATATATGTAAAGATATTTGCTTGAAGATGTATGAGTCTTTTCTTCTCGTGTGTAATTTTTCTTTCAACCACGTTCCTTTTTTCTGTTTTTTTCAACGTTCTTCACTTCTCTTTTCATTTGAATTAAACACTTTATATATGGAGAAAACATAACGGCTACTTTCCACGTGATAATCTTGAATTTATTTTTGAATTTTCAATTCAAAAATAAGTTGGATCTGTTGAGGAAGATCTGCATTCGTGATATTCTTGTTGAGGATAAGCTTGGATAATTAGTTTGACCGAGATCTTCTTTGGATATATCTCTTGGATCAAGTTTGTTGAAGATATCCCTCACATTGTGGAACCATATCTTGATATAACAACCATATCTCTAATCCTTATCTTTGTAACTGCTGGATCTCCCAAAATATAGTACAAATATCCAATTTTAAATCTGGATAAAACTTGTAAATCCTATATGATCTCAATTTATCATAAAATGAAATCTTTGAATAAAATCTTGTGAAACTTTATGTAAATTAAAAAAACCCGTGATATAAAATCCAACTTTAGTAAAACAAATCAAGTATATTACCCAAAAATACTTGACACGTGGAGCTAGGCCTTGAAATTTATTAAAACTATCGATATAAAATTTAGAACATAATCTGGAAAAATTCATAACAGACATGAAAGGTTCTGAAAGTGCTTCTGATGCAAACCTGTTAACTGTCCTAAAGGTTCTGAAAGTACTTCTGAAACAAACCTGTCAATTGTTCTCCTGTTATGAAGGTTCTGAAAGTGCTTCTGAAAGGTTACCACGATAACTACGGATACACTACACAACTTCTGAAACACCTTCTGTCAGAACAAAAATAGTCTTTATAACACTTTTGAAGGTTCTGAACAAGCTTCTGTCTCCTTGTTCAACTTTAGAAAATTACGTGCTATCTTAAACATTCATTACACTCATTCCTCTTTTGTTAACATCAAAACTAAATTAGAGAACTTAACATTCTCCCCTTAACATCAACATTCTTCCCCTTTTTGATGATAACAAAACACCATTAGATAATCAAAATATAGACAACTTTCATGTTTAAGCATATATTCCTATAACACATTGATCATAAGCACTCATAAGCAATATAGAATCATTATAAGTAGCAAACAAAGCAGCAAGCATTATATATAGAATAGATATAATAGAATCATTCTTCTCCTAACATCAACAAAAAGGGTATCTCCCCCTTAATCGATGCATAAAAAAATTCAAAAAGGGTTACAAATTCCCAATTCATTTCTAATAAATTCAAATTTTACCTTTTCAAGAGGTTTAGTAAAAATATCTACAAATTGATTATCGGTTAACACAAATTCAACATTTATATCTCCATTATGCACATGATCTCTAATAAAATGATGTCTAATTTCTATATGCCTTGACCTAGAATGATGTATTGGATTTTTTGTCAAATTTATTGCACTCGTGTTGTCACATTTAATTGGCACAGTTTTAAAATTTATTCCATAATCATTCAATTGTTGTTTTATCCATAAAACTTGTGCACAACAATTTCCAATAGAAACATATTCAGCTTCAGTTGTGGATAGAGCAATAGAATTTTGTTTTTTTGAAGACCAAGAAATTAATTTATCACCTAGGAATTGACAAGTATCAGATGTGCTTTTTCTATCAATTTTACACCCAGCATAATCTGCATCAGAATATCCTATTAGATCAAAATTCTGATTTTTAGGATACCATATGCCTAAATTAGAAGTATTAACTAGGTATTTGAAAATTCTCTTTACCGCTGATAAATGAATTTTTGTTGGTGCAGCTTGAAATCTAGCACACAAACACACACTGAACAAAATATCCGGTCTAGATGCAGTCAAATACAATAAAGAACCTATAAGACTCCTATAAAGTTTTTCACTTACCTTCTTTCCATTTAAGTCAGAGTCTAACCTTGATGAAGTACTCATAGGTGTTGTAACCTTTTTGCATCCATCATATCCAAATTTCTTCAATATTTGTTTTGTGTATTTTTCTTGATGAACAAAAATTCCTTCCTTTGTTTGTTTCATTTGAAGCCCCAAAAAGAATGTCAACTCTCCCATCATTGACATTTCAAATTCTACCTACATGGTCTCAGCAAATTCTTGACACAACAATTCTTTAGTAGATCCAAAGATAATATCATCCACATATATTTGTACAACTAAGATATCATTATCAAAAGCTTTTAAGAATAAAGTAGTATCCACTTTTCCTCTATGAAAACCTTTAGAGATCAAAAACACACTCAATCTTTCATACCAAGCTCTTGGAGCTTGTTTCAAACCATATAGTGCTTTATTTAATTTAAAAACATAGTCTGATTTGAAAGGATCTTCAAAACCAGGTGGTTGTTCCACATAAACTTCTTCCTTTATAAAACCATTTAAAAATGCACTTTTTACATCCATTTGAAAAACTTTAAAATCCTTATAAGATGCATATGCAAGCATTAACCGTATTGCTTCTAGTCTAGCAACAAGTGCATATGTTTCATCAAAATCTATTCCTTCTTCTTGTGAATAACCTTTAGCTACTAATCTTGCTTTATTTCTTATAATTTTACCGTCTTCATCTAATTTATTTTTAAACACCCATTTAGTTCCGATTGTAGACTTCCCTCTAGGTCTAGGAACTAAATTCCATACATTGTTTCTTTGAAATTGATTTAATTCTTCTTGCATAGATATAATCTAATTAGCATCATTCAGAGCTTCTTCAATCTTACTAGGTTCAATTTCAGATAACAACACAAAATGATTTTCAAGATTTTGTAATTTAGCTCTTGTTTTAACACCTGATTGTATATTTCCTATTATTTGATCAGAAGGATGTGCGGACTTATACCTCCAAGCTTTAGAAGCCTCTTGTTCAGATCTTACAACTTTTGAAGTACCTTCTGTATTTGCCTCTGAAATAGGTTCTGGATGATCAGATCCTCGAATGTTAACAGCAGGTGCTTCGGACTTAGGTTTTGAACTAACTTCTGCTTTAAAATTAGAGTCCTTTTCTTCATCAGAATCAACATCCTTTAAATCCTCAATAAACTTAACATTTATAGATTCTTCAATAGTGTTTGATGACTTATTGAAAACACGATAAGCACGACTATTTAAAGAATATCCTAAGAAAATAGCTTCTTCAGATCTTACATCAAACTTACCAAGGTTGAGTGGGTTCTTCTTCACAAAACATTTAGATCCAAAGATATGAAAATATGAAACGTTAGGTTTCTTACCTCGAAACATCTCATAAGCAGTCTTTGATGTCATCGGTCGAATGAAAACTCTACTGATGATATAGCAAGCTGTAGAAATTGCTTCTGCCCAGAAATACTTAGCAATTCTACTCTCATTTAACATAGATCTAGTCATCTCTTGTAAAGTTCTATTCTTGTGTTCCACTACTCCATTTTGTTGAGGAGTGTATGGAGCTGAGAAATTATGAGATATACCATGTTCTTCACAAAAATTTAAAAAACTTGCATTTTGAAATTCTATTCCATGATCAGTTCGAAGACTAGTTATGGAAACTCCTTTTTCATTTTGTATTTGTTTTGCAAACTTTTGAAAAGAATCAAAGATATCTCTTTTGTGTCGCAAGAAAATAACCCAAGTGTATCTTGAAAAATCATCAACAATAACAAATCCATATTTGCTTCTACCCATGCTTAAGACTCTAGTAGGTCCAAAAAGATCAAGATGCAATAATTTAAGTGGTCTCTTAGTTGAGATTACATTTTTACTTTTATGAGAAACAGAAACCATTTTATTCTTTAAGCAAGTATCACATTTCATATCTTGTTTAATATTTATCTTAGGTAATCCTTTAATAATATCCTTTTTAGATAATTTTTCTAAGTGATTGAAATTAACGTGTCCTAGTCGTTTATGCCAAGCAAAAACATGATCATTCAAAGAAATTAAACAAAAATCATTATTGATTTCATCTGGTTTTATAAGATAGATATTTCTTTTCCTAATTCCTTCAAATAATCTTTTATCATTTTCATTAAAAGCATAGCACTTGTCTTGATCAAAAATCATTCTATAACCTTTATCACATAACTGACTAATACTAAGTAAATTATGATTTAAACCTTGCACAAGATATACATTTTCAATAAGAAACGTAGGCATACCAATCGTTCCAATGGCAATTATTTTACCTCTACTATCATCTCTAAACTTTACATATCCTTTTTCTTCCTAAGTTATGCTATTGAACAATGAAGCATCTCCAGTCATATGTCTAGAACATCCACTATCCAAATACCATGTTCCTCTTATTTTAGCTTCATGTCCCTGTACAAATAAAAAGAATTAAGTCCTTTTAGGAACCCAAGCAAGTTTGGGCCCTTTAAAAGATAAGCTCATTTGATTTCTTCGATTTACTTGTTGACTACTGAGCTTATTCCTTTTATAATAGCAAAATTTCTCAATATGACCAAATTTATTACAGAAGAAGCGTGCATAAGAATTAACATTCCTATACCTGTCATTTACCTGTTTCCGGAAATTCTGGTTTGTATAACTTCTGTTATACCTTCTGGTATTGCTTCTGTAGTACCCATTGTGTGGATACTTCTTGTCAGAATAACTTCTGTAACAGCCTCTGGTATTTCCTCTTTTAACAATATTTGTATTCGAAATGTACTCTTTACTTTTGAATTTATCAGTTAAGACTTGCTTAGCTTTAACAAAAACTGTATTTTGATTCGATTTTGAACTCGAACCATGCTCATATACTAACCCATGTTTTTCATTCGAAACTCTTTGTGAAGAAATTAACATAGTCAATTTCTTATCACTTTCATCAAATTTCTTAAAGGTAGTTTTCAACGAACTGGACAGTTCATCAATCTTTACCTTCATGTTACTTGTTTCTGCTTCAAGTAGTTGATTTTCTATTCTTAGTTTCTCTATACTCACATGCATGGATTCATTTTCTTATTTCAAGATATCATTTTCATCCGCAAGTAACGAATTTGTTTGCTTTACTACCTCCTTTTCATTCTTAAGAGCGTTTATTTCATTTTCATACTTAGCTAATTTTGTATCAGCCCTTTTTAGTGCCTTTAGTAGCTTACTCATTTCTACTAGCATGTCAGTTTCAGTTACATCTTCATCAGATTCAGAATGTACCTCAGAACTAGCCATTAAGCACAAATTTGCCTCATCCTCTTCTTCTTCTGAATCCTCTGAATTTGTCTCTGTATCCTCTAAATCACTCCATGTTGCTAGCATTGCTCGACTTTTCTTTTTATAATTTTCCATTTTCTTGATCAGTGTTGGACATTCGTATTTTATGTGTCCTAGCTTTTTGCATTCATAACATTGAATCTCCCTTTTCTCTTTCTTCTTTTCTTTCTCCTTGTACGCTTTTCCTGCATCATTATGCTTATATTAAGTACTTTTCTTGAAAACATTAAACTTCTTACCTCTTTGCTTCTTGAGCAGCCTGTTGAGTCTACGTGCTAGAAGACTGATGTCCTCTTCTTTCTTATCGTCGCTATCATCTGTTTCAGTTTCATTTTGCTTTATTTCCTTGACTTTAAATGCAATTCCTTTGGTACCGTCTTCTCCTCTTTGCGTGGTCTTTATGTGTGACTTATATGCCATGAGCTTTTCTCTCAATTGACTGAGAGTTAGCTTGTTTAGGTCTTGAGCTTCCTCTATAGCAGTTTTCTTTGCATCCCAAGATGGTGGCAATATCCTCAACATTTTCCTCACAAGATCTGGATCTGGAAGTTTCTTTCCAAGTGATGCAAGCTCATTTGTGATAGCTGTAAACCTGTTAAAAGCATCTTTGACATCTTCATTAGACTTAAACTTAAATAATTCATACTGTTGAATTAAAGCATTTATCTTAGTTTCCTTGATGGTATCCGTCCCTTCATATGTATCGGATAGGATATCCCAAATCTCCTTTGCACCAGCACACGATGATATTAAATAGAACTCTGATGGAGCAATAGTAGTCAGTAATAAATTTTTTGCTTTGTTGTTCTTCTCGATAATTTTCTTCTCCGAATCTGACAAGGTTGAATCTCCGTTCAAGGTGATCAAACTGTCTCCATGTGAAATGACCAGCCATGAATCATAATCATTAGCTTTAATGTAAGTTTCCATACGCATCTTCCAATATGAGAAGTTTGAGCCATCGAAGTAGGGAGCTCGATTAATTGCAACATTATTATCAACCATTTTGGATCACTCAAAATATATGAGTCCTGCTCTGATACCAATTGTTGGTCCCAATTAGATTAATCAAGAGGGGGGTGAATTGGTTAATTACTTAAAATTTCACTTTTTCGCAAATCAACTAAAACTCTTGACTAATAAAATCACGTGAATAACAATAATGAAGAACAATAATGTGCAGTAAATAAAATTAGAGAAGAGTAGAATGCTCAGATATTTATAGAGGTTCCGCCTTGAGCGTCAGTCCTCTCTTCCAGCTTTACGCCGGGGTCCCGGTTTTCTATACCGGTTGTGTTTCACTATATCAACAAATCGAAGATATACAACACAAGCCTCTTTAAGGCAAAGTCTCACTGTTGAGTCTTTCTAGCTTCTTCACTAAGCTAATCACTCAACTACAGTGATGAAACAACAAACAATTCACTTTCTCGAAAGGAATCTCAACAACAACAACAATGAGGAATAACAAATTTCCTCTAGATCACATATATATGTAAAGATATTTGCTTGAAGATGTATGAGTCTTTTCTTCTCGTGTGTAATTTTTCTTTCAACCACGTTCCTTTTTTCTGTTTTTTTCAACGTTCTTCACTTCTCTTTTCATTTGAATTCAACACTTTATATATAGAGAAAACATAACGACTACTTTCCACGTGATAATCTTGAATTTATTTTTGAATTTTCAATTAAAAAATAAGTTGGATCTGTTGAGGAAGATCTGCATTCGTGATATTCTTGTTGAGGATAAGCTTGGATAATTAGTTTGACCGAGATCTTCTTTGGATATATCTCTTGAATCAAGTTTATTGAAGATATCCCTCACATTGTGGAACCATATCTTGATATAACAACCATATCTCTTATCCTTATCTTTGTAACTGCTGGATCTCCCAAAATATAGTACAAATATCCAATTTTAAATCTGGATAAAACTTGTAAATCCTATATGATCTCACTTTATCATAAAATGAAATCTTTGAATAAAATCTTGTGAAACTTTATGTAAATTAAAAAAGCCCGTGATATAAAATCCAACTTTAGTAAAACACATCAAGTATATTACCCAAAAATACTTGACACGTGGAGCTAGGCCTTGAAATTTATTAAAACTATCGATATAAAATTTAGAACGTAATTTGGAAAAATTCGTAACAGACATGAAAGGTTCTGAAAGTGCTTCTGAAGCAAACCTGTTAACTGTCCTGAAGGTTCTGAAAGTGCTTCTGAAACAAACCTGTCAATTGTTCTCCTGTTATGAAGGTTCTGAAAGTGCTTCTGAAAGGTTACCACGATAACTACGGATACACTACACAACTTCTGAAACACCTTCTATCAGAACAAAAATAGTCTTTATAACACTTTTGAAGGTTCTGAACAAGCTTCTGTCTCCTTGTTCAACTTTAAAAAATTACGTGCTATCTTAAACATTCATTACACTCATTCCTCTTTTGTTAACATCAAAACTAAATTAGAGAACTTAACATTCTCCCCTTAACATCAACAAACTTCTAATTAAGCTAATTTCCACACGACCTAGATAGCTAGTAAGGCCTTAGAGAATTTAAATGAATATGATTAAGAGAATTAAGAGATGATATTAATATAAGATTAAGTATTAAGAAGAGTTTGTTGATGTATAGATTTCAATTTAGCTTAAGTCTAAGACCGGAAGTACTTAAGGCTAAGATTCAAGATATGTGTAACTTATGTGTTGATTTGTGCTTATTTAAGTTAGTTTATGCATTGAACTTGGTTTAACTGGATAGATTGGCTAAAGTGTTTAAGTTTTATGCTGGATGTGCTTACCTCAACCTAAGGACCTGTAATGGCAGATCCCTAAGGAGCATCCCGATGATCCTTATGTGATGTTGTCCTTAGTAGAGTCATGCTTGGAAATGATATAGGCTGAATGTTAGTTAGGAGGTCTAAGTGGACATTGGTGTGAGGCTCGTAGAAGTAGTTCTCATCACCAAATCATGTTCAAGTGTGTTAAGTGTATTAAGGGGGTTATGAGTACCCTGTTGTTTCTTATGGACATAAATTGTATAATAAAATGGTTGTCTTTGTTTAAGTACTACATGATGTGTGTGATACTTGTTCGTGTTTTTTCATGCATGTGTGTATGTGTTATACATACTGGGCATTAGTTCACCCTTCGGGGAATATTTTTAAATGCAGGTTTCGAGGGAGAGAATAACCTAGAAGATAACTTGAGTTTAAGTGAACCATAGAGAGAGGAAGATAAAGATTACCATTACTATTATGGTGATTAGGATTTGAAGAATTATATTATTGGATTGTAGTAGACATTATGTTTGGAAGAATGTTATTTTAGTGTTTAAAGACTTCCACTACGTTACATGTTTGATATGGTTTATGAAATTATTTAAAATTTTGGGGATGTATGAAATGTTTTTTTATAAGATTTACAGGTTAAAATATATTAGAGTTAATTCAGAGACTTAACGTGTTCTTATGAGATAAGGACACGTAACGAGCAATAACATAACCCAGGTTTTGGGATGCTACAAGTGTAAAGTTTGATTTCTTATAAGGAAATCAAGAGATCTTATGTTTAAATAAATCTAGCATAATTAGAAGGAGTTGCATGCAATCTTAGAGATAGGATAACATAAATATTTCAGATTATGGTCGAAACTAATAATGGAATTCACATGGTGAAAGTAATGTGATTCTAAAGGTTTTAATTAAGAAGGCATTATAGTTAATCAACTTGGAATGAGGAATTAGTAGACTTAAGAGAATTATTAGATCAATATAAGAATTCCCATAGTCTAAAAATATAAATGGAATTGAATAACAATTAGTTAATTACATTATTAGTTCTATGGGGATTCAATATCCGGATATGCTTTTAGTGATAATTTTTTGCTTAAAACTTACTTATTTTTTATTGTATTCAATTTTTACAATTAGATAATAATAAAAAAGGTAATTACTTGTAATCATAGTCTTTGTGGAAACGACACTCAATATTATTATCCACTAAATTATAGAATTGATAGGTATACTTTTCTATAGGGCTAAGATAGTAAGATAGGACAATATCACTAGACAACCATAGACGAAGGTGAGTCCATTTGAAACGGTGGTATGATTGACAAAATAATCTTTACATGCAAAATTACTTTCCTTTTTCTCACCTTCATTTCTATTACCATATATCTAACCATGAACATATATATAAATCTTCTTAATCAAGTATTGTATGTGCTTCTTCTTGCACATAACAATCCACCTCCGTATGTCCATAATTATTACAAGTTTAATAATGTGAACCCTTTGGTCACTAGCACTATTTAGCCACATTCCCAACTTAACCACCTTGACAACACCTTCAAAAATATCCCAACGTCAACAAAAATAAATAAATAAATAAAACAATATAAATTAAATTCAAAGGAATTAATTAAGTGAAATTACAAGGTAAACAAAAATTTTGAAAGTGTAAACATGATATTACTTGGCATAAGTAAAAGAGAACTTAGTAGAGGTTAAATATTTTAAGATCAATTATCTAAATTGCCCTCAAGTACTAAAGAGTGAAGGAAGGGTACAAGGGTAATTAGCGTTAATCAATATTAGTAGCTAATAAGAGTTAATATTTAAGGGCAAATACTTTCTAAAAATTTCATTTTTTTTTCCTCTCATTTTCTTTCTCTTTCATTCAATCTCTCTCATAACCATCATAACTCTCCTTATCTCTCTCTTGTCTTCACCCTCTCTCCATTCCTCTTGTCTCCTTCTGTCTTTCTATCTCAAACTATCTCAAATCAATATTCCTCTTTCTTACACTATATCTGCACATCATTAGAAGGTGAAATTGAACTCAATTCAAGTGAAATTAAAGCTTATTTAGGTAAGCCATTGATTTAAATTAAGTTGAATATTGATTTTGGAGCTCAATTGGTCTAATGTCAAGTTAATAATTGAATTATATAAGGAATTAAATCAAGAAGTTGAGGAAATAAGTGGTGGAGTCCCATTACAAGCTTAGCCAAAATATATATAGTGGTAAGAGTTTGAATTTGAATATAGATTTTAGATATACTAGTTAGAACCTTTCAATTTATAGGTCAGAATGTTAATTTAGGCATTTGACTATTATTTTGCAATGTGGAAGTCCTCTTGGAGTGTTAGATCTTAAGTGAGTAAGCTAATGCTATTTGAGATTAAGATATATTATAGAGTATCACTCAATTTATAAGATTTATAAAAATGTTAATGGGTAATTTTTTGTTTATGAAGGTGAATTTGGAGTTGGAAGAGTAATCTTAAAGTTCAAGTGATATTGAAAGATTATAGAAGTTAAGCAGCAAAGCAAGTGCTCAATTACTTATTTAATTTAAAGTTTGGAGTGTGAATGATGAATTGAAGTGGAATTAGGTATGAATGCATATATGTACAGTGTGGATTTATGCTAGTATATGAGAAATGTTTGATTTAGTGAATTATTATATATTAGTGATAATTAAATAAGTGGCTGAGGTTGTAATAGAAGGGGGGAAGTACAATTTTAGCCCTTAACATTTACCTACTTTTTTACTTGAGTCCTTAACCTTTTTCTTCTTTTATTTTAGTCCTCAACATTTTTAAAATTCTATAAAAGTAGGACTTTTATTAAATATGTTAAATTTTCTATTCATATTAAGCATGTATTGGCTTCCAATTAGACTTAGATTAGTTGCCTAAGGTAATAAGGGTACACACAAATTTTTTTGGCATCTTTTCTTAATTTTAATTATTATTTCTATATTTTTTTATTATGCAATATTTTAAATATATTTAATATTATTTTTATTATATTATATAAATAAATATATTTAATATTATCATTTTGTTAATCTAATTATTATAGACCAATTTAAAATTAATACGTTTTACGGATTGATGGAAAACTTAACACATTTAATGAGTCTTTTTTCTTATGAGGTTTTGAAAATAATGAAGACTCAAATAAAAGAAAAAAAGGTTAATGTGTCAAATAGAAAAGTAAATAAATGTAAATGATTAAAATTGTACTTTTCCCTAATGGAAGTTAATGAATGTTTCCAATTTTGAGTAGATGATTATAAAGAATATGTGTTGATCGTGGGTTTTAATTATGCGTTTGAGTGTGCTCTTGATTACTTTTGGAGAAATGCTGATAAGAAATATGTAATTGATGTATTTATAAGAAATATAGTTAATTAAAATGTGTTATTGAAAGAAAATTGAAGATTTAGATGTGATTCATGTTATGGCCAAATTGACCAATGTTAAATGGGTATTTGGAATATGAAAAATAATGTTTTGATGATTGGGAATAAGACACAATTGGTGAAATTTGATTTGAGAATGATAATAAGTATAAGATTGGAATGATGATAATTGTGAAGAAATGGATGAGTTAAAGTTTAAATTCATTTATGAAAATGATATGGAAATATGATTCTATAATTTCATGCTAAAATGAAGTTTAAGTGCTGATTTGGAAGGAGGAAGAGATTTAGAAAATTTTAGCTTTTGTTTGAAGTGATTCTAAGTTCAAATGAGTTAGATATGGTGTTTTAAAATTTCAATTCTCAATTGAAATTTGACAGTAGCTAAACGATATTTAACTTGCATAAATCTAAAAAAAAATTGAAGAAATTGATAGAGTGATGAATTAGGAATTAAATGACTTTTGTTTGACATGATTTGGACTTGAAATGAGTGAGTTATGCTTGTATTAGTAAGGCTTGTGCATGGAAATTGAAATATGAAATTTTGTTAGTGGATGCTATGTTGTAGCTAATTTAATGAAGTTTAAATGTTGAGTAATGTGAATGATAAATGTGGAAATTTTGCAATTTAATATTCATCGCATGTTTCATGCATAATGGTGATTAACTCATTAATGGCAGTTATTTAAGTGAGTTGACTCACTGCTTGACTCACTAAATTACATTTAAATGCCTTGAACGTGTTCTTGTGTTTTTCATGATATTTAAACTACTCTTCATGAAATTCAAGCTTAATCAAAATTCTTTTACTAAAATCATCAAAAACGTATTTTTTAGATGAGGTTTAAGATAATTACTTTTCTACATAAAGTTTATTCCAATATTAGATTTCCACAAAGTGTTTTATCAAAATCAAAACCATTTTTACCCAACAAGTGATTAAAGTTTTAGATCAAGATGGTTTCAAGAATATCTTTGATCTTTATGAGCATATTGATTAATGTTAAAATGTCTTTATGGACTAAATTAAGAAAGTGGGCTTAAATTATAATATTAGGCTTAAAAACTAAAATACACTTAATAAACATGTGAGCCTTTTAATGAATAATTTACTTAGAAATTAATAAAGATGAACTAGGCTATCCCTTTAAGAGGACCAAACCAGTCCAATTCCACTTCACTTAAATTGAATCGGTTCCCTCCTGACCGATTCACCTAGACCAGTCCAAACACAAAGACTATTAAAAATGAAAACAAAACTTAAAATAAAATATATTAAGATTGAAACCTTAAAAGATTAACTGAATCCAATTATCCCTAATTGGTTCAATCTTATCTCGATCGGTTCATAACCTTTGAATTGGTTCAATTAACTAGCCAATTCATTGATTAATTAATGGAAATATAGAATTAATAATCAAACTAAAATAGTAGACTTATCTAAAACTTTTACATAAGTCTACTACTCTAAATGAGTTTACACTTAGTTACATACTGAGTTGACACCCATGAGCCTAATGAGTAGTTAAATATAATTGAATCACTAATTATGTTAATTAAATTAATTAAACACTAATAGTAATCAATAATTATGTTCTACTTGCATATTATCTTCTAATCATGTTAGAGAATCAACTAATCGAAGATCATCTTATCGATTTACTTTTTTACGTATGGAATAGTTGTATACTACGTGCTAGAATTAGGAAAAAGTAAACCGAACTTAAACTTGGCCTAAGTTTTTGTAATTCTAATTGTGCGTAGTTACTCAAACTAAAGGACAACACCCTTGGACTAAGTTCTAGGCTGCAGTTTAAAATGCTAAGATCATATGGCAATCAAGCAGTTAGGCCTCAAAAGTGGTGTGATGGGTAATAAATGGGGCAAGTGCTCGCACAAAGTGGTTATGCAAATGGAAGGATGTCCACCAAACACTATATGTGTTATGGGATATATAAGGTGGTTGGATAGACTGTCACCGTAGTGGCAAGCCTAGCATTTGGAGCGAACACTTAGATGAGATTACTTTATATCAATTGATGGTTTTAGTTTTGGCTATGATTTCAATCACAATAGTTGGACATGTCAGGATAGGTCCTTAACACCTATCAAGTAAGGTCAAATCCCTTTCGTTCTCAAGAGTGTCTAAAGTCATAAGGACTTTCGTGCTACTTGTTTTACTTTAATTTATATAACTTGATGGATCTATACAAATGCATTAAATTTAGGTATGCATGACATGCAGGAATGTGCTTAGCCTTGTGGTTCATTCCCTACTTTCTTTTTCAAGTATTGATAAGTTTGCTAAAAGTATGTTTATAGAATATTGGTCGAATGCCACTTTAGGGACTAAAATATCGCTAGTTGAAGATCCTTGATGATGGTTGTCACCTCCTTCTCATGTAAAAGGACTATAAACTCGATACATATTGGATTTTATGAACATTATAATGGAATTACTGTTCAAGTCAAAACTAATAACCATTTCTAAAACTTTATGGATTTTCTAAAATATTTCAATTGAAAAAGCGTTTTCTAAAACTAATGAACAATTTTAGGAAACTAAAATGATTTAGAAAATCACTCTTTGTGTAGTAAGTCTTAGCGTATTCTACTTACATGGAATACATGGTAGGCTGTCATTGCCTTTAAGGCTTTAGGGTGTAACACCTTCCTTATGCAAATGTAAGTCACTTATCTTTTCCTTAACTTTATTTCTATCACCTTATATTTGATGGTACTCATACTTACTAGTTTTCTTTATCATGTAGTAGATGCACTCTCTAATGCATGCAAAACTCCATAATTTTAATAATTTGGACAATGAGAACCCTTTATTGCTGGCATAGTCTTGCCACAAGCGCAGCTTGTAAACATTGGTAAGACCTTCGTCTTAGCCCAGAAACTTTAAGGACTGGTGGTCTTTTAGAAACTTACTACAAAGTCTTATTTACTCTCCAAGCCATTGGATCTCTATACACTTTTATTCTATTCTCCTCTACACTACTACTCCATGTCTAATAGTGCTTCCTTTCTTCCTACATATATTGGCCTCATTTTCCTTTATTTTATCAACTTAGCCTCATTTACAATATCCACATATTTTGTTGATTGTATGTATCTTAACTCAACTTTAAAGTATACATCCATTTCCTCTTGAAGTCATTAACCTTTTCTTCTTCTTCATTTTGTTATGATCTAAGTGTAAACATCAATAACCTATCAAACTCCTTTTCACACCACCGTGCTATTTTAGAGCATTAAGTTCTTCATGTAATTTTAATTTAACTTTTTTTAGGAAGTGCTACTGTAAAAATGCCTCCGTAAAGTCGCTCAAATTTAGTGTGCTCTTCCATTAAATGCCTTTGCAATT